>JAZGTK010005374.1:0-22580 GCA_036877625.1 Ambastaia sidthimunki
TTTTTGGTAGTTAAAATTTTATTTTTCTTACTACAACATTGTATATCAATTTAACAGAGTGTGTCAAAATAATTGTTGATTTTGTAATTAAAATATTAGCTAGTTTTCATTTCATCCTAATTTGTAATGTTAGATAAAGGTTAAAACCTGTAATAGTTATGATAAATGTTAAAGCAAAATCTTAATGGGGCACAATCATATTTGTAGAAAGTTCCATAATCTGTATTTGCATATAAATAAAATTCAAATATACACAAACAAAACAATCTTTTAATTATTAACTTGCCCAATTTTCCAATATGATATCACTTGCAAGGTATCTAATCTGTTCTTGTGCTCAGTCATGGTGTTCCTGTTTTAATTAGTGGTGCTGATGGCAGCTTCATTGGGTACCAGGAGAACAGAGAGTGAACCAGGGTGAAAAAGGGTTAACTGATTGGAAAAGCAATCATAGCCAACCATAGCTGGCTGATTAGATGATTATGTGCAGGGTTTGGAAGCTCCAGGGGTAATCAGCCATGGCTGAAGGGGAGATAGGAGCAGGTGTGAGAAAGCTGCTGTTGTAGGGAGTTGTGAACATAAAAGCTGACAAGGTCTGGATTATCAAACCTCCACTACATTACTATGCAGGGAATTACACCCATCTGGCAAAGTGATGTAGAGAGTTGCTGGATTAGGATACAAACGAGAGGAAAAACATGCAGGAAAGTGTAATGTGAACAAACATAGATACTTATAAAAACAGATAACGTCATAACAGCAGTAACAAAGAAACAACACAACTTCAGATACACGCAACAAATCATGTCACTACCAATTAACTATATTCATTTTCATACATTTTGTTAAATGTGGTGGTTTTCCAGTAATTATTTCTGCACGAAACACTAATGATCATTTGGCCACATAGCTTAAAGGTGAGGTCACTTTACATTTTGCATTGTTTTCCCCTTCCATTAAAACACTTGATAGCAGAAATCCATGCATAGATGTTTTATCTTTTGCTGCATAAGTTGTTACTCAGCATGGTGAAAAAAAAAGCTCTGGACTGTCCTTTGGGTGGTGCAACCAGTGTGATTGAGAATGGGCCAAACTTGGAAACAACCAGCAACAATAGTGTTCGTTTACCTGTGTAGCATGCTATCAATGTTACCTACTTATTGTCAGTTGCAACTTTTTTCGAAAGGGTAGCTTAATTTTTTTACTACTTATAAGTATGAAGTAAAATTACGAGATTTTAGATTGGCCAACTACAATTTTAAAGCAGTTTCACCAACATCGGTACAAAGAGACCAATAACCTGTCTGTCTCTCTGCTAATAAATGTTCTTACCCATCAATCACTGCTCAATGGATTGGCTGGTGAAGCCATTGACTGACACTAGGGAATTTTTAAACGGCTGTCAATATCTCCACAGCAGGACGATGAATAATAGACACGCTGTGGTGCAACCAGCATTTGGAACCTCATAAAAGAAACTGTGGCAGGAAGTGATTGGCAAAAGGGAGACAAAGACATCCCTGCACATTAATGACAAAACTGCTGTGATTGACAGTGAGGTTTTGTGCTGGTAATGAATGGGCTATCTACTAAACCCTGTGAGCCATTAAGGGTTATCCAGCCCCTTGTTAGAAATATCACAGAATAGCAATAGAGAAAAATAGTTTTTGGCCAGACTCCTTGGCCACAAAACAGTGTGCCTGAACCTAAGTTATATAAAGTTTCTCTTGACTGTAAAGCAAAGGACCTTTGGAAAGTTAAAAAAAAGTTTATATACAGTATAGCTGTCTTGTGTCATTGTAGACTACACTACAAAATTCCATAAAAATAAGGCACAATATACTGTATTAATATAAAAAAAAATTCTGTATTGGTTTTTACAGCTATTTAACCTGTTTTGTTTTGTTTTTTGCACTGCATTGTGTTTTGGAATTAATGGAAATGTCCATAAAATAACAGATAGAAAATGTCTGGACAGAAAATTACCAATACATTTTCTAACCAAGTTTTCATGACTCACAATATTCACAGGACAAATGTATAATAATTTGACAAAGCTTATTGCATTAGACCAAGGGCTAGGCTACTGCTCCAACTCACTTTTGTTTCCTTTATGTTACTTGTGCCTACATTTAAAGTCAACGTGAAATGTTTGCAAACTGTTTTCATTTCCCTAGTCTGACATATTTGTGAGTAAAATTGGATACTCAATGAGGAAAAATGTAGGGCAGGACTTTATCCATCAGGAAATTGACTGAATTTTGAAAAGTAAGTTATACAAACCAGATTGGAAAAAAATTATAATAGAATAAAATAGAAAAATAATATTCTGTTTCTTGATGTTGGTACAGATAAGTCTGACTGCTAAGATTAAAAACTGAAACTTTTGTCTGAGTTTTGGGTATGTCACCTCTTTTAAATTCCTTTGCTTTGATTGTAGAAATACCACTAAAACAAATGCACACCAGCAATGACTACAAAGCAAGCAAATTAATTTCTTTTATATCTTCTGCATGAGTGGAATGGCCCATCTGTGAACATTGGGGCTGATTAATTCAGAATAAAAGGAAATCGTGCATCAATTTGTCATGGATTTGAAAGCGCTCTTGGGAGGAGATGGGTTTTTAAAGTATGCGCTTCATATTATGTCTCAAAAAATCATTAGTGTAATTTTTCCATTCATAACTCCTCAAACTCCACCTCACAGGAAATTCTTTCATAAGAGACTAAATAGACTTTTCATTTATGTTCTGATCATCATGTACTGTCAAACTTTGTGTCAGATGTTTCTTTCAAAATTCCTGAATGACATTTACCAGGCGCTTTTATTCAAAATGGCTTCAATCAATTAATATGTTCTTGGAAATTAGACCCAATACCTTATGCTAAGGGCTAACTCTACCAGCTGAGCTAAATGAAACACAGAAAAGTAAAGGTCTATTAAAATAATGCATCACTCAAATAATTGGGTATTTAAAAGTATTTGATGAGAAACACTGGATTTTTATTTTTTTACATTTGATTGCAACTTTGGGATCTTGGCAAATGTAGGCACAGTTTGAGATACAGTATGTCTTTGATCACATTGGCGAGATACATACATCATAACTCAGATATGTTATAAAAAGAACACTTAATAAAAAGTCTCAATTTTCTTTCAATTTACTTTCCTTGTGGTCTAGGAGAAACAACCAAATTTATTATTTTTCTTTATAATTTGTTTCTAAACTCCAGTTGTTTCTAACACTCAGTTGCAGTTTATTTTTATAAAAATAACAAGCTAGATGTAATAACGTATCTCTGTGACGCTAACTGCCCACCCTATTCAAAACAGCACATTTGGGCAGACAAAATTTAAATGGCTGGGGACAAGAAATGTACTTATCCTTCAGCCAAGACTAGGTGCTTCTGGCACCACAGAAAACAGCTTTTCCCAAGTTAAAAAAAACACACACACAGACACACAAGTTCACACACACACAAAAGCCATCAAAGTACACAAACAAGATGCGCATTCAGTCCAAAACAGGTTGGCACTCTAATAGGTATTTAGTAGGAACATCTGGCATTGAACTCCAGCCATAAAAAAACCTGCAGTAGGTTTAACTGCCCTTAGCAATAAGCTGTAAAACTGTGCATGTTCGAAAGGATGACCCTTATAAAGACCATCCCATATTAATTCACCATGGCTTTTATCAGTCCATCTCATCACATTAACATGATGTGCTCTGTGACCTTAAAAAATAGAGAAAGGAATTTCTTATCTGCATTTTAAATGTTGTAATTAGTTCAGAAAGACACTTGTTGTGACGCAGTGGTCGCGGGTTGATTTAAAAATCAATCTTTTCATTACTGTTGTATGGAAAGCAGTGATGTAGGTTTCATTTGAACATTAATGTAATCATGAAACATTTAACATTGTTCGTGAGATAATGGTTAATGCTTAATGTACCTATCGTGATAAATTAATTCATTGTACAAGGACATGATTTTGTAGGTTAGGAATTTTTTGTTTTGCTTCATTTTACAAGCAGAAACTCTTAAAAGCACAAGCAATCATTTATTTAGCACATATAGCAAACAGCAAAAGTCACACCATCTTTGTAGAGTAATTTTATTCTACTCTACTAAATAATAATACCGTTAAATGTAAAAACAATTACACTATATGTCTAAAACAATGTAGACCCCTCTTCCAATGAACAGGTTTGACTATTTCAGTGACACAGATTTCCAACAGGTGTATACAATAAAATCTACAGCCATGAAATCTCCTTATACAAAGCAGAATGGGGTCCTTTCTGCTTTTTCAACATGGTCTTGTCCATGGTCCATAAAGACATGGATCACTAGTCTGGTGTGGAAGAACTGCATATTTTGTTTCTGTCCCTGATTAAACACACCTGATTCAAATCATCAGCTCATTAGCAAAGAGATCCATAAACTGAACCTGTTGGTGTCAGATAAGAGAGACTTACAAAACATGCAGTGGGTCCCCAGGACTGGAGTTGAGAGTTCTAATATTGGAAAGCTCTACCAGAGAGGTAGAAGAGATCAAGGTAGGACCAATTGCACATTAATGCAGGATGGTTTAAAATTAACAAGCACAATATGTGTGATATCTATATATGCTTTTGGCCATGTAGTAAATTATTTTTGTGGTGTTTCACATAACTTTAGTTTAGGCCTTCTGTTTTAACCCAACTTTCTATTTAATAGAGGTCTCAGTATTGGTATCAATTAGTACGAGATGCTGGTAGCTGCACTTTGAAATGAAATCTTTTAGGTTTTTTATTTTAAAAAAAAAAAGTGGCTATTTTGACATTCTCTGATCTCTGGCAAAATACCACAAGGCAATCACTGCATAATTTGCGAATGAAAATGTTAAGCTGTAAATTTGTCAAATTTATGAATACAATAAAAGATACTCTTGATTCCTCAGCTTTCATATGAAAAACGGCTGTCGTCCTACTGTTATACCAAGCACAGATGGGAAGCTGTTAAATGTGCTTATTTGACAAGCAAAAGACTGCGCTAGAGCATTAATTAGCACACTTTCAAACATTTGAGATGCAAGAGGAACAAGAAATGTCGTAATCCAAGATAGGTGTGACATTAAAAATGGATGGAGGTGAAAATGAACAAGATGGAGGTTAATAGAGAAATGTCATAACCTCTCTATCGATCAAAAAACTACTTCACAAACTAACCATTTGCTCTGAACTGTGGTAGCCAGGGTCTTTTAAGGCTTTGGTGGCAGTTGTGGCCTACTGGTTAGAGAGTCAGTCTCTTAACCAGAAGGTTGCCGGCTCGATTCCAAAGTAACAACTGAGGTGCCCCTGAGCAAGGGTGTGTGGTGCCATTGCAGTTTGGGTGTTCACAACTCGCTACTCCAATGTATGTGTACACTAAATGGATGGGTTAAATGCAGAGAACAAGTTCCAAGTATGGGTCACCAAGTATTCCAAGTATTTTTCCCACCTGTATGTAATATTGTTCCCACTGCGGAAAGCTCTGCTCTGTTGAGATAAGCTACTTGTTGTACCCAGTGTTTAAAGTGGGCCAGTACGCACTGGTATGTTTAGTATACCTTCACTTTTTTTAGCATACCACCACAGAGTCTTTCTGTATGACTCGACTAAAGATCCGCTTATTCCGCTTTGTGTTTTCCCACTTGCTTCACAGCAATCACAGTCTGTGTTCACTCACTGAGGATGACAGATTCAGAAGGACATTTTATCGACAGGTACATGCAGTACAATACACGTTACAGGCAGTGCTTGATCTGTGGAACTACTGTATTTTTGTAGTGTGTTTTTTGTATGTCTGTTGGTAATGTATTGTTCTTGCTCTATTTTGATCTGTTCCAATATAAAAAGTGATTGAATGTTACTGTATGTTCTGCAGAAAACCCAGAAGAAACAGATCATCTGACTTACACAAACTTTTGCTTTTTGCTATTTAACCACTATTACAGAAACGCAGCATTCTAACTTGACAATAGCTCCTGATTGTTATGAAGCTAGCTAATCTGGCATTGTGCAGCTGTGCAGGTTCAAAAATATCATCAATTTATTAACACATGAAACCGGTTTCTCATTTTATTATATAAAATTTTATTATTTTGGTAGTACAACTATAATAGTACTGTTTAAAAAAAAAATAATACGTTTTTAAAAAAAAGTTATGTCTTTACATTAAATCCTGCAGCACTTACACTATGTAAATGTATTTTTTATGTTTAGCCACATTTGGATTGTAGATGTTTATAAATGGTCACCTTAAACGCAGCAGCGGCATGGCCTACCCAGGAAAGCTATGCAGGAACATTCCGCTCTCTTCACTACTGTGTTACTTTTGTAACACATTCTGTGCATGTATAATTTCTACAATCCTTTTGTCTAAACCTTTAAACAAAACAAGATAACTGAAAATGTCAAAATGACTGGTCAGAATTTCATATCAAACCAGGTGGAGGCGCTGGGCATATTCAAACGGTGAGGAACTGCTAAAGTTCAGTTATTTGCTGTCTTTCTGAAATACTTTTGCCAATGCTGTGACTGTGTACTAATGTTGATATTAGTTGTTGACATTATAGACATTGTCCAATATAAATGGTAAAATAAAACCAATTACACCGACCGTTTTAGAGTTCTCCAGATAACACTGTAATGCCTAAACTAATGGCATCAAGCTGAGAAGTGTAAATTTTGAGCGTCATTCCTATGCGAACATGTTGAACATAATGGTATTTTTATGTCTTGTGAAAAGTAGTAGTGACTCACAGTTGAAAAGATGACTGACTGAGTCCTGAATGAGGACATTGAATTGATTGAGGGTTTTAAAATGGCACTTTCATTTTAGAGAGGAGGGATGTGTCATTTCCTGAAGAAATGTTTTTTCTTTCTGTAAAGGAAACCATTGATGCACATTCAATATGTAAATTTAATTATGCTTTTTTTTTTCTGTTCGCATCTCACTTTGCACATAATTTCTGAATGTATGTTATTTTTGTCTGTGCCTCGTGTATTTCTATATATTTTATCTTCCTTTATTTTATACATTTATCTTTGACTAATTATTTGTTGTATTTCTGGAAGCCATGTCACCAATTCAAATTCCTTGTATGTGTCATGGCATGCAGGTGTCATGCCATTTTATGTAAACCCTGATAAACCTCATTATGTTTATATAATATCTTATCTTATTATATTATAATATCTGCTTGCTATTTAAAAAGCAGATGTGCTTGAAAAGACTTTGAACCCTAAAATACTATTTAATTAATCCATCAATACTTTTAATATATTTAACTTGCTGTGCAATAAAACGTGCAAAAAAAGGTGGTTTTAGAGTTGTATATCAATGTTGTTATACATATATGCTCCTAAAATAGGGACAAAACTGTTAAGAATTGCCCTAATTGGATTTGAAACCCTCCACATTATCTTCCAGGATGCAGGTAAAAATTTAAAGAGACAGACACACATTTGGTCGGGTGTTATGCCACAAATCAACATGGAATAAGAGGGACTACCCTCCACTCACCTCTTCATTTTCTTTCACCAGGTGTACCGTGAAGGTATAGATATGAATTCTGAATCCCTCTTGTGCTGGATGCCAACATAATTTACTGGTGCTGTTGTTACATTTTGTGAGGGTGTAATAAAAGGGGGGCCCTGATGTACGCTTCTATTCTCCAACATTGGGTGAACCACAGTCAATAGGCATCCTGGGAAATGTTTTCCTGTGTTGGGTCTGCGCATGGTTGTCTCTTTGTTTTTTTTGTCTGCAGTCACACACACAACATATTCATAAAATAACATACTGCAGAACAATGTTTACTCAGTAAAATCAAATCTTCAAAATGTCTGTTTCAGGTGATAATGAAATCTGAATTAGTAAAGTAAAGTATGAAATGCTAGTAAAAACTAATTTACCAAAATGTACAAGATATTCCTTATTTTTTTTAAATTAATAGTGCTATGTTGTATATGGCTATATGGATTTGATGACTTACATTTTATGCCTTTAGCAGACAGTTTTATCCAAAGCAACTTACAGTGCATTTAAGCTATACATTTTAGGAGTATGTGTATTTCCTGGGATTCAAACCCACAACCTTTGCACTGCTAACACAATGCTCTACCAATAGTGCTGTATTTATACAGTGTTCTTGTACAGTGTAGAAGAACACTGTATTTTATAGGAATTAAAGATATTTACAATATATCAATATTCAGTCTTGAATATTCTTAAATCTTGGTGTGGTAAATATCACAATATATCTTGGTACCCTGACACATATGCATGTCAGAGATAAAAGATGTACTGTAAGGCCAGGCAAAGATGCTTTAAATTTCACACAGGATGAATATGTCAGACAAATTAGATGTAGGCGACTCCATACAGATTTTTGGAGATATTTGACAGACAGACAGTAATTTTATAACTTTGTGCTTATCTCTTCAAAATCTTTTGTAGGCTCAGTCTTTCAGTCCTTTACTTTGTCTGAGGCTGATGAGGTATTTTGCAGAAGGGGCCCATTCAGATTCATTTTCAGGGGGCCCTTTTGAGCCTGTTTGAGGGGCCCTGTGCACTGGACATTATTTACAAACGTTTTACAATCTGTGTCATTTCTCAACAAGGAAAAAAGAGAAAAGAATGAAAAGACAAAGGATGAGGTAATAACTCCACAACATTCAGCACCACTGCAATCAGCACAAAAACTGTGATTGTTTTCTGTATGCGTGAACTATTTATGATGTATGCAGACCCCACCATCACTAATTCACACAGCATAATTTCATTCAAGCTTCGCATGGATGACTTAATTATCACACCTATTTTTATCTCTTTTATCTGAAGTTTAAACTCTCACATCTGAAGTATGAAACATAGACAGAGCGAATCAATTCTTGTGTGTGAGAGTAAGCAGCTGTTGCACACTGTTGAGCATCACTGCTATCACGTACAGTTCGTATCAATTGATATCAAGTGAAATAAGATAAGATTAAATATGGGAATATATGTACCTGGGGGGTTAGTTCATGTGCTCCAATATTGAGTGCTGTGGTTCTTAGATCAGAGAGCAGGTTTTATTGTGATGGATATTTTGCAATAGTAAGTTTTTTTTATAATTAGGCCATGTAATAAAAGCATTTTTTAGGCTTGATATTTATTATAGATGTGGATWCTTATGGGGCAGTTGTGGTCTACTGGTTAAGGAGTCTGGCTTGTAATCAGTAGGTTGCCCAATTGCTCCCCAGGCGCTGCAGTGATAGCTGCCCACTGCTCCGGGTGTGTGTGTGTTCATGACTTGCAGTGTGTGTTCACTCCTCATGAAGGATGGGTTAAATGCAGAGGTCACATTTTGGTTATGGGTAACTATAACTGACAAAAACATGTCACTTTCACTTATGAATTTGCTCTGAGCTTGTAATAGCTACTGAAGGTTAAATCAGAGATAAGAAAATATCTTTAAAAATGAATGGCTAAATATAAAGTATGTTTAAATTGACTATTTTAGTTTATCAACAAGTAATTATCACAAATATACAATATATTGCAGAGCCCTAGTGACTCACTAGAATCTGACTCGCATCATTTTCAGATCCCATTTGCCCCTCTTTTTTCTTTCATTTCCTGTCTTACAGTTCCTATCAATAAACTGTCAAAAAGGCCATGCATAGCTATTAAAAAAATGAATGACATAATACACTTATCTACCAGGCTGGCAAAGCAGATGATGCAGAGTGAGCCCCAGTTAATTCTCCTTCACACTTTTCTTCTGTTCATTTTTGGAACTGTAGGAGTCACACTCCAACCTAAATGTGATGTTACATGAGTACTTGACTTGAGTCCCTGAACGCCCCCTCAACAATCTTGGGCTAGGCATATTTCAACCTCATCAAAAATGGTTACATTTGTATTAAAACTTCTACAATTTAATGAATGGCTAAAAATATAATGTCTTTCGTACACTATTCTGTTATGGTATGCAGACTCAGAGGCAGATAAATGCAATTAAAAGTGACATAATCTTGAGAGACAGCCAAATGATTAAGCAAAGCAAATGGTTAAATGGATATATGATGGTAAACCAAGATGGAACTGAATATAAATGTTCTTATAAGTGCAGAAGATTGTGGACAGAGTGTGAAGAGTGACCAGATAGCAGGTGAGTAAACAGTTACCAAAGAGAACACAAAGAGAATCTTCATAGGAGTAGTAATGGATTGTAGGAATACAGGACAAGACCGGACAATGAGTGTAGGTTAGATATGTGCTTCTATTGGTGCGTTGATGAGCTGGTGAGTGGTGGCAGGTATAATCAGTACTTGGGTGAAGAAGTATGTAGTGATGGGCTGAACTAGGGGGCTTGGCAGGTCCATGAACAGTGATTGGGTGGTGTTGGAGCCTGGCAGATTAGTGACATTCTTTGTAAATATTTGGAAACGTCCATCACACATTATTTTGACTGTGCCTACACA
Source organism: Ambastaia sidthimunki (assembly GCA_036877625.1). NCBI lineage: Eukaryota > Metazoa > Chordata > Actinopteri > Cypriniformes > Botiidae > Ambastaia > Ambastaia sidthimunki. Next base: position 10,494 of record JAZGTK010005374.1, read on the forward strand.
ACTGCTTGTGTCCATTCAGGTTTGTGAAAGGTTGTTTATTTACCTCTTTATTTGTCCCTTTAAATTGGCATTTTAGAAGTGGACTGCTGTTGTACAAAATCTATGGCCTAGCTCCAAATAAATCTTGCAGAAGTCAGCCATAGCTGCTGACCAACCAAGTCAGCAACATTATTGTTTGCAACTACATTGTGCAATGGTAGAGTGGTGTGGAACAGTCATTCATTGTGCTTTGCAAATACATAGTTACCACCACCATAACACTCTTATTGAGTTTAATATTTTATGCAATGACTTGGTCAAAAGGTTTTCATCTTTAGCCATTTCCTGGTCACCTCTCTATCTCTATTTAAAGTTCAAAATTCTTGCCAGGAGATGTTTAAACATCAGAAATGTGCTCAGTGGATGGCTGGATATTGCAAATTAAGACGGTTATTTTTCCTGAGTGAAATATTACCAAGCTAAGGCCACTATAAATGCTTAAGTGCCATTCAGTATTCAGCAAGGTCTCTCCTACCAAACACAGATAAATTCCATCATGCGTCTCTTTTGCACACTGCTGTCTGTGACTGCAACCAACACGCTCCGCATTTAAAACCTCTGCGTGTCACAAAAGATAAAAGCTTCCATGGCAGCATAACAGTCATTTAGTGCCAAGACATGAATGTATAAAGTAATCAGCTTTACTGAAAAAGTTATTAATAATGCCAGTTCCTTGTCAGAGATTTGCTGTTACTCTAGAAGTGTGTGAAAATCATAATGGCCAAAATGTGCATCTGTGAAGGGCTGCTGCTCAGAGAATCGAAATGTGAGGGAACATACATATAGAGCTTTGAAAAATCCTATAAGAAGTTATTTTCACAGTGGATCATCATTGATCTCTCAAAGTAGTGCTTCATGTAAGCAATTACACACAATGTGTATGTGTGCAAGGAATAAATCAATAAAACTTAAAATCAGTTGCATTAAGAAAATAGTCACAGTTAGAACACGTTCTGCCTGACATTACTAATGCCAATGACTTACTAGAACTTAATATAACTAGATCGTTTTGTTTTTTTTAGGAAAATGTGATATTTGTTTCAATGCTATAGTGTTGTGAGTGGTTGCCAGAGCATTGCTAAGGTGTTCTGAATCATTTGACATTTTCTGGTTTCTAGGTGGTTCCATATGTCTCTGATATTTTGATTCCTAGATGTAGGTCATGTCCTGCCTTGAGAAATCTGTCATTCATGCCTGTATAAAACAATGTGGGGTGAATTATGTGTCAAAGTTTAATAATTTGGGCTGGAGTTTGTTCAAAGCATAAACAATTTATGCAGTTGGCAGACAATTTTATCCAAAGAACCACTGATAAATATGTCTACTGAAAGAGACAAAAATCTGTTAGCAGCAGAAAGATTCATGTCTAAAATAGAAGATCCTTTCATCCAAAGGTGGCAATAGAATAAATGGGGCCAGGACAAAATATAGTATTGGACCCCTGCCCCCATACACCCATCAGCGTAAAGATGGTTCCAGTGATGGGATTGTATGGGATGGTCCCATCCCAGTGATGGTCATGCTTTTATCTCTGCGAGTCTTTCTACAAAACATTAAGCTGTCTTTTGCCTTTTAGTGCCCACAGCAGTCATTTCTGTTTCCCGACAAATAAGCGAGCTCCACCTGAGCAGGGAGCGTGCATCTGGCTTGTATTAGGTTACTATCCTCCTATGAAAATGGCAACAAGGTTTTAACCTTTAGCTCTGCTGGGCTTTGCTGTAGAATATTGAATTAGAACACTGAGATGGACACAGCCAAGCAGATGCACTGAACTTCCTGTCTGCTTTTATACACTGGTATAAAACTCTCATGGGAGGCACTACTGCACAGTTCTACTTTCAGTCTCCCTAATTTAAATCAGATGGAAAAATAGGTGAATAATAATGATGTAGAAGCACCTAACCCTTGTTAATAGCCTAAACTTCATATTAACTGTAAACTTAACCCTCAAATCTCATTGGTTGATTAAAATTTTGCCTCAGGGTCAACAATGATGTTGACCCAGAAACATTTCTCCCTTGATAAAGTCAAAGGTGTGTGTAATATTAGCATTGCCTGTGTCATTGAAGTGTCAGTATAAAGCTTACATTTAGACTTTAACATCAAGACTGTGTGTGTGTTGCACACAGTGAGGTTGTGGCCTGTAATAAGCATCTATTACGTGGTCTGCATACCATGTTTATCTCAAGGAGGCAGCCCTGAAGTCTGGATTAATCAGCCCTGCAAATGAGAGTGGAAAAAGGAGTAATGGACAATAGTGGCAATGGAGTGTGTGTGTTGTGTGTGTGTGTGTGTGTGTGTGTGTATGTGTGCAAGACTGAGTAAGTACATAAGTGTGGGTGTGTGAAAGGCAGGGTTATATGTGTTTTAAATCTCTCATTCACTCAAGGTGGCTGAAATAGATGCCACTTAAATAGCATTAAGCATTCTCTGCTGCACTGCCTTCCATATGCCCTCACCATGCTAACAAGGAACTCTGAAGGTCAACGTGGAACCCTACAGTGAGTGACAAGCTTAGCCTCACACAAACATACTCTTCAGCCTTTTCATGCTGAGCTCATATCATTTGCTGGATTATGGGACTAAAACAGGCAGTTTTTGAATGACGTGGCAAATGAAACTGTGTCATTTCCAGATGGTTTGATGAAGGAGGCCACGTCAGCAGAGTGCCGCTCACATCAACTGAGGCGAGAGCAAGGGCTGCTGATCGAAACACAATAGGGAGAGGAAGGTCGAAAACACACACATTAAATTAGAGATGCAGTTTTATCTGTAATGCCCTTTAGATACACGGATTAAGTGAGAGATGACAGACACTCGTGTGTGTATGTCTTTGACCTCTCCCTGCCTATTGTGTCCTTCAATGGTCCTTTCATCAGTGAAAATGTGTCTGTGTGTGTTGTCTGACTACACATATTTAAACCCTGTAAACACCTGGTTCCTACATCCTGACCAAAAAACAACAAAAAGCTTTTATGTGGAGTTAATATCATTGTCTAAGTACCATAAAGGTGCCTTTCATTTGCTGAATGTCAAATTAAAACAAAAACATTTATTTGAATGCCACAAAAATGAGCGCCATTCAAATAAATCATATTACTATGCTTGTCTTAGTTCAGACATGTAACTCAATCATAACTCAAGTCATTTGCATAAAACTGTGCTAATCAAAGTCCAGCTGTTTTCATTGCCAACAATTTTTAAACACTTCTGCTAAATTATAAACAATGGGGCAGCAAAATCATCCCTATCTTAGCCATCATCATTTTAATAACATGCTGGCTCCTTATGAAATTAGAAAATTATAGGTTAATTTACCCATTGATTGGGTTTGTACATATTTGACCCAATGTGGGTTGAAACAACTCAGCATTTTAGTGTGTAAAATATGTTATTTGGTGCTAGGGAACCTGGGTTCAAACGCTAAACTTAAAACTATGTAATTGGAATTTACCTAATAACTACCTTTTATGTTCTTCTGTAATTAACTATAAATGTAATTAAAGTTTGAAGTTACATATGGTATGGGTAGATAATGAAAATGTTTTTAATCTTTTATATAAAATTAATTGAATGATGCATTAACACTAGGTTACACACCCCACCTAGAAATTACTGTAATATTAGAAATAATATTGCAATTATGTATTTGTGTATGTGTTCTGTGTATATGTGTTTTGTGTGTGTGCTTCTCTTGATTTATTTTATTTTTCAAGTTTTAGTGTAAATATCCTTGGATATTTTTGTCTTTTGTACAGCTGCTTTTCAACAATGCACCATTGTGAAAAGCGCTTTATAAATAAACTTGAACTTGAACTTGAACTTAAAATTTAAAAAATGAGCATGATGCTTTTAAATGTGAATTTTGTGCATTAATTTGAATACAAGCCTGTAACGTAATTACAGAGAGAAATGGAAAACATTTGTTGTTGCTAGAAGGAGAAAAGATGATTAAAAGATTTTATGGTATTTGTAAAATATTTAGCTCCCCATAAACAAAACCATGCACAAACACAACCTGTTGACCACAGCCTCCAGCATCATAAATGAGCAGAACCTTTGTTTTTAGTTTCATTTCCACAAACAATGCCATCAGTCAGAAGTCAGTCATAACAAAATTCCCCTTTGTACCCTGTGTTAAAATCAGAATCAAACAGACTCAACACAAACACATACGTGTCTGACTGCTATGTGTGTGTGCGTCACTTGTGTTAGATGCTAAGAGTGTGTGTCTAAGTGAGAGAGCAAAAAATGGATTAATTTACAGTGTTTTGGGGTCTCTGATGTTTTCAATGTAAGGGTCAAAGACAGTGAAATCAAAACAGAGAGACAGAGAGAGGGACGGGCAGACAGACAGAGAGGGAGAGAGAGTGAAAGAGCAAGAGATAAAGGGACAGAGGAAGGACAAATGAAGGCTGATCTCTGTGGAAACAGGCCGAGGGCTCAGATGAAAGAGGAGCATGATAGACTGTGAATGAGCATGAGTTAACAAAGTGATCAGCCCCTTTCTTAGTCTCCTCTCCACCCTGTTGCTCTCCTCATTCATCATTTTCTACTCTTCTTTTCCTTCCTGTATTCCCTATCCCTCTTTCTTACTGTCCTATCCTCCTTGTTAGTTTCTCTGTTTCTTTTTTGACTCTCCTGTCCTTCCTATGGCATTCTCTGTCCCTCCTCTTTTTTACCCTCCTCTTCTCTTTTTTCTCCTCTTCTCTGATACTCTCCTCACCCTCCTCTCCACTGTTATATTTCCTCTGTCCTCTCCTCTCCTCCCTGTTTCTCTCTTCATTTCTCGTCTTTACTTTTCACACTCGTCACAGAGTAACAAAAAATAATGGCTGTATGTTTTAAAAATTGTGTTTCCTAGATTGTGAGTAACACTGTTTCCTTACCAAAACACAGGAAAGATTTCTAGCAAACTAGTCTCACAAATGTGAAACTGCTGTGTAATGTGACAATCACAGCCAATGAAACTTATTTGATATTTATCGAAAGTGAAGCTGACTTTTGGAGCTGATGTTTATCGTATAGTTATATAAAGTTGAATTTTGGATCAATTAGATTCCAGTGACACAGCAGAAATGAAATCCAAGCGAATGACAAAATGTCCCTTTACAGTCTGCATTTAGAGACAAAAACTTTTAGAAGATGGCTTTAGGTTTTTGTTAACTTTTGACTTAATCATATATATATATATATATATATATATGTATACCCATACAAAAATCTGATATATGGAAATACATGGAAAACACATGTATGTTCAAACTGTGTGTGAACAAAACTATTTAGTACTCCAAATGTGACTGATGCCTATTTTTGTGTTTGAACATCACCAGTGTTTTATCCAAGCTCAGCCCAATCATCCCTCATCTATTTTGACCTCATCTTGGAAGAGTTCAATGGGTCAAAACAAATATCCTTCTTGTATTGGGAATCTCCTTAAGCTTGTTTGGTGGACTTCCTGTGATTATCAGCAGGCAGCAAGAGTTTAGCAATGGTTTTCTTATCTGTGCTGGCTGGCCAGATGTTTGAAGTATAGGCTCTGCCTCCAGCATCCAAATGTTGCATAAACACACAAAAACATGCAAATATCAGGTTCATAAAACAAGTAGTTGATAAGTATTTAATAAAGCTTTAGGAAGTCTTGGTTTTTTTAATGAGAAATTGAGTAGTTTATGCAAAATAAGCAGCAACAATCAATCAGAGTGCAATGCACAAAATAAAAAAATAAAAAAATTGATAATTTAATGAAACACTAGTTGGGTGGAATCAATACAATGGCAGTACATTAAGACTAAGTCTCCATTTCTTCCATTCCTCCAACTGCCATATTCAGCAGTTTGATGACTCAAGGCAGAATTACAGTTTCCATTCTAAGCATTGCAATTTCTCCCATCCTATGACTGGACTACTGCCTTCCTTTATATTATCTATACATTTTGTATACATTGTAGCATTAGGCCACCCTAATTAGCCACCCTTTTGGTTTCTCTAAACCATGTGCATATTTATGCAACAAGCCATGCACCCACACGCACACACCTTTTCATCTATTTCATAAAACTGGTAAAATAAAGCAAAATTAGTTTGCATTACTGGTTATACTTTAAGTTTAGGAACATTGTTCTAATTGGAATTCTGTTAAAACTCTAATTGGAATAATAGCTTAAGGCAAAAAAAACAAAAACAAAAGAGACATAAAGAGGCACTAGAGAGCCAGCAAACAAAACCTAATTGATTCTTATCTGATAAATAATGCAACTAAACGCTAAAGTCAAAGGAACAGTCCCTGTCATTTCTCTTTGAGTATAAACAGTGAGACATAAAAGACATGATTGAGACCTGTGGCTTTGCATGTTGGAAACAAAAATCCATTCAGGGTCAGTGATTGTTCATCAGCTGTTCTGAGACACACATCACAGGGAGGAAGCTTAAGTCACTTATCTGTCAACCAATCACAGCTACCACAGGTGTGCCACAGCCAATTAAATGTGGAAGAGACAGATAAGGAGAGAGAGAGGGGAGAGAAAGAGCGAGAGAATGAAAGTGAAAAGAAAAATGAAGTGTGAGATAGGCAGACAGACGTGTGTAGAGAGAGGTTGTGAGTTAGCAGAGAAAAAATAACATAAATAGACCTAGAAAGGAGTCACAAGATATGAAGGAGGAGAGAGAGGGAGGTGAGAAGATAGAGTAACAGAAAGAAAGAGAAAACATAGCATGCAGACAGAAGAGAGGAGAATGGGAACACTCTCTCATCCAATCGACAGACAGCAGCTAATGAACTAAGGGGGAGGAGGGGGGCTTCCGATATAAAGCCAGAGACCTGCTACCTTTGGAAACTTTTTGACATGTATAAGACCGTCAGAGAATGTTGTTAGGTGGTACATAGAAAAAAGAGCCCAGAAGACTTCTCTTACGGAAAATAGTGTAAAAGCTCTGACAATTGGCGGCTAACACAGACAGTGTTTTGACCTCTGTGTTGACACTTTTAGGATACACAAACTCCTTTAATGGATTTCTGATGTTTTTCCTGTGGCAATTTCAAATTACCGCATTTAAGTGCAGGTAAGTACATTTTATTCTTTTGACATTTTATTCTTATATACTTTTACTATCTTTCCCCTGCATTTTAGACTCAGATGTGTATGTTGTTGGATAATTTGTATTACCTACATTGAGAGTTCACTAAATTAAGTAAATATGACTAAATAAAAAGGTCTGTTCATATGAGATTAATACCTATTTGTTTTCAATGAACCAAAATGAAAAACATTTGCCTTTTAAATTATGTTAATGGAAAGCCAAATGTCATGAATATGGATTATCTGCAGTTCATGGTGTATCAGTACAAAGCTTTTTCTACTTGAGTGGATTCTCCCGGTTTTGCCCTGTTATTATACATTTAAACACAGCTACTGTTCAAATGATATAGTCAAGCATGACCTATAATCAAAATGCTTAAAAAGTAATAAGCAAATTATGACAAAAACCATGAGCTGTGCATGCTTTGAATAAAAACTATGTATGTGGTGCTGTTTACAACCGTATATAGTGCTTTACAGAAGACACATAAACAATTAAGGGTCCAAATGACTGAGACCAATTAAAATCTGTGATTCAAAATGTAACAAATGTCAGCAGTGTTGTAGATTTTTTGAAATTGAAATTATAATGAGAAATATTTTGCACTATTTTTAGGTCTTTAAACAAAGGTCTGACATTAACCATGTTAACACCCTTATACTAAAGGTCAGTTTCTTGCTTCCATTGAATCACAGAAGATGTTCTTTAGAACATTCCGAAATCTTGCTGAGATAACATGGATCATGAGATTTTTATAGAAGTTCATGGTAGCTTAAGTGCATGCAGTCATTAAAACAAAATAGGCATATTCCAAATATTCATATTTTTAATAACTAATACATTCCAAATGTTAATTTGGATTTTCAGTTCAACTTGTCACTCAAATTGATAATATTATTCTACAAATCACATTTCCAGGGTTGGTTTGTATGGAGACACATTCACATACATAAGTAATATAAATAATATAATAATAATTTAATATAATGGTAATTACATGTGCATTTAAAAGTGTGACAGTTCAGTTCAATTTAAATATTAATAATATAAATATAAATAATATTAAACTAAAGCATCTAAAGAAAACATTTTTCTCTTCAGTGTTATATGGGTAAAAAGCAATAAAACAAATCCCCTTACAATCAATGACCCCTTGACCCCTGTGCACTTTTGAACGTTCCTTCGTCTTATTATGAAACTTGTAAAGTACTATTTAAACCCTCATACAAAATGCTGTCATGAAGACATACAGTTCTGAAATTTTCATAAGTTTTGGAAACAAAAGCAACTAACATAAGCTGGAACTCTTTAGAAAATCATTTTTACAGTGATTAAATATATGTAAAAATAATACCCATGTACATGTGTTCAATAATTTGTAAAGCTACTTTAATACTACAATACTATTATTTAAAGCTACTTTAAATAATACAACTCACACATATCAACACGCATACAACCGACCATACAGGTCCAGTGCCAGCTCAATCTTACCCTCCCCCCACGTCCTGTCAGGCTCTCACTGTTTTCCTCACAGCTGCTGAGAAGGTCTCATTTAGGTTTCTATTACCTGTGCTGATGGACATTCAGTGGAACAGGTCCAACGGAACCATGCTGATTCTGTTGAGACAAGCCAGGTGACTATAATACAGCCCAAGCTGTTTAGCACCTGTTGGTCACACAAGCAGCTTGCTAAGTAATGCTCTGATAACATGTCACAATTCACACAGAAATGTATGAACCTCACGCCTCTGCTCAGCATCTGCAGAACAGTGATTAAGTCTATTAATAACTCTCTGGAGAGGATCAGCTCCTGCTTATGCTTTCGAATCAGAGAAACCAGCATAAAAGAACCAGCTTTGAATGCAAACTTTTTGCAGCTTTTGAATGCAGAAGAACAAATATTGATTAAGTACAATATGCATGCTTACACACTTCTCCCTTGCATTTCTCGTTGCTGCTTGTCCAATACTTTGGCTTTAGTGAGCAGCTTGCATTTTTTGCAACTCCACTAATTAACCCGCATCAGACAAACACAAGTGCAGTTCTTTGTTAATCACAAATGTATCTTGGTTCTGACCCAGAATTACAGGGTGAAAAGAGAACTGCGGAGAAGATCAAACTCAGGTTCAAATGGAGCAATCAAAACATCTGTGTGGTCAGTCTAAGCTTTAAAAATAGTTGTTAGTTGCAGTTTCCACCATCCTTGATCATGTGATGACCCTCTAACCCATCTTGAAGAGCTTGTTGGTTTTTATTACATCTTCCAAGACTTCCCACAGCAGCACCCTAACCAATTACAGCTCCACTCACATATTTGGTACGAAACATTGGTGATTAAACGCCTTATGGCCATCTGGCACTAAACTCCACAGGTTGGTTGCTATGGTGCTGTGGACAGCAAGTGGGCGGATTTTTTATTAATTTCCCAACCCACCCATATACCAACCTCCTCTTTCTATTGTTCAATATTATACACACCCAGACATTACATGTCTGAAGAATCTCTAGAGAAATGCAGGAAGTGTATCAGCACACTATTTTAGGCTCTTGGCGACAAGTGTCAAACCCCAGCTTGTACTGCACAGTATCGAATAGATTATTACCATGTGCCTGACTTTGTGTGTGAAATATACTAGTCCCCTCTTTTAAAAAGGTGACCTCAAACTTCAGTCAGGCAGAGGACTGGTCAGAAACAAGCAACCTCAGACAACAAAAGGATTTACAGAATGGCCGTGATATTGCCAAGCAGAACATGTTCCTCGATCAACATCTTTTGTCAGTCCTGTCAAGCAAACACAATCGTATCTCTAACAATAACCCACCCCTTGAAACAAAGGGAAACAATTAGTTGATGAGACTAACATCAGCTCTTCCCCTGAAATCTAAAAGAAATGGTTAAAAGAAACTTAGTTCCAAAACAACCATAGAAACTTTTATTGCTTAGTTGTTGCTTTTTAAAAGCTCAGGACACTTTCTCCTCTTATTCTCTACAATAAAATTTTTTAACTTTCATTATGACAACAGGCACAAAACATGATTAAACCTTTTTCCCCAAAGACCCTTTAAAATGTAAAGCCAGCTATATATTTTCATGTATAAAGATCCTTCATGCTGTGTAAGTTAAATATTGAGTGTGATATCATGGGTGTTCCTGTAGCTCAACTGGTAGAGCATTGCCTTAGCAGCGCAAAGGTTGTGGGTTCGATCCTGAGGAGAAAGTTAATCAGTATAATTGCTGTCTATAGGAAACAATTAGGATATTAATGAGATCTCCTTACCCTACAAATGCAAATGGGTAAGTTTAAATTGCACCTGGATGCATCCTCTGACCCCAGATCCTAGTTAAAAGGGCAACTCATGTTGTTGGATGGCAGGCCCTTAAATCCACTGAGAAGCTGAGATCAAGAAGGAAAAGGTTAATCATATCTTGTATTTATAATCCACTTGAAACTGCCTGGCACACATCTGGAGGGGACGGGGTAAATATTGAATGAAGTAAATGGAAACACTGAAGCCTGGGTACTTAGTAATCTTACCATGATGAAGAGTCATCTGTGTGTGATGAAGTGTAATAGGGAAGAACTTTTCATTAAAGAGCCATTCAAGCAGATGGTGCCTTGCCACAATCATGGACTGAAGCTAATGAAAAGCAGGGTCAAAATGGGAGGAGGAAACTGAGAACGGCAGATTAAAGAAGAGAACATGGATTAAATAAAAAAGAATTCAGTACACCACTTAAGTCCTCCTGGACGATAGTTAGAATAAATGTTATACCTAAAACTAGGCTGTAGGAGATTATACTGTTTTAAGGACATATTTGTGTAATTCATTTTTTTTACTATTGGAAGTGTTTTGGAAAGACATCCTAAATATATTTGTTTTTGAATATTTTAATGTTTTGTCAGTACACAACAGTACAATCGGTTATTTGAATTGTATATTCATAGCCTCTTTAAATATGTCATCTATCCTAATTAAAGTAAATTCAACTGGGTAATGTCAAACAACACTTGTCTGTGCTGTTTAAATAGACACAACTAACAACACACTGTATTAAAATTAATAATACAAATATTGATGAAAAAAGGTTTGCAGGGAATTATTACACACATCATATTTAGGAAACAATCATTGGAAATGTTCACACACAGGCAAACCACAAATATTTGAAACTTGTATGAAAGAAAACACATATATCCTCCTTGTAAAACACAAATGAATGTAAAACCAAAAGCTAAGAGTGTGCTGAGATTTGCTAATAGTCAGGCTGATTTCAGACCATATTATATCTAATCTCTTTCTGCCTTCAAAATAATTTTTGTTTCAATTTCTCCATCTGAGTTCTTCTAATTGACAGTCTGAAGGCCATGTGTCTTGATGGACTATGACCTTGCATGAAAGCAGCTGTGCACAGTTCACTAAAGCATTGAGTTAATGCACAACGCTAATGATATTTCACCATGTGGATGCCAACACTGTTGTTGTAAAATATTATGCATCAGTTATCATCCCCTAGGAGAAAGAAAGAGAGAGACTGTGTGAGTGTCTTTAGAAAAGCCACCAGTTGATCCATACACTTTAAGACATGAAAATCAATGACCAAGATCTTAGAGCAGGGCAATTTTCCTAAAGCCCTAATGGTGGATGAAGAACATTAGATAGACTGCAATCATATATCTGTCAGCCATAAACCCAGTCATGTGTGAAATAAATGAGTCTGAAATCTTATCATGGTCTGCACTTATCATGGATGTTAGAGTCATTTAACAAAGTGAATAGCCGCCTGCAACTAAGCTTTTGACGATTATGTCAGAAACATGTTTATTACCTTTACCACTGCACAGTGACTGGCTCCTCATTGAATTAACTTAAGATTCTGCTCAAACAAAACGATAGTCAAGAATGTATATGTCAGATGTGTCAATCAGAAAAAAACATGGACACTGATTGTAATTAAACTTA
>JAZGTK010005375.1:0-22579 GCA_036877625.1 Ambastaia sidthimunki
GAGAGGCAGGGCAGGAGAGGCAGCTGAGCGGTGACGGGTTGGAGGGAAACGGGAGGTCCGGGAGGAGAGCAGATAGCCGGTCCAGGTGGAAGGGTAGCGGGGTATGGAGCAGAAAATAAAGAAAGAACAAAACGAAGCATAAAACAAAATGACGGACCTGAAGTCTAAAACACGACAAAACCAGACAAGAACTCAGAGATAGCTAAACTAGATGGGTCAGGCATTAGGTATAAACCAAAACGAACTGACAATGGACAGAAAACACAAGGGAACTATAAAGGGGAAAAATTAAGGAGAAAACAGGTGGAGGTGATTAACACAAACAAGGCTAACAAGAGAACAAGGGGGCGGGGCAAACGCAAACAACAGAGCACATGGCAAGCTGTCAAAACAAAGCCATGTGCTCAAACAAACACAAGGACAACAGACACAGACAACAAAACCTGGGTTGGTCAGACCGAGGTCCTGACACTGCATTTTTGAAATTTTCAATATATCACCTGCAATTTTGTGGCTGATTGTACCCTTTACTATTAGAGCACATGAAAATGGGAACATTTATTTATGTTCTTTAAGGAACTGCAGAAGAAAATTATTTAATGACAGCTTGAAGTTGTTTGTTATCTGTAATAAATAGTGATGGGTCATTCTTGAACGATTCGTTCATTTTGAACGAATCTTTAATGTGACTCAGGAAGAACGAGTCGTCACGGAGAGTGATTCGTTAAGTCGCGCATGCACAACATCCTATAGTCGCTGTACCGGAATTAATTCACCTGTTTCGAGTTTTCAGGTTTGAGTCATTCAAAAGACTCAAGAGATGAACTAATCATTTCTCTTTCCGGTGCAGTTTGCATTGGTTAAGCGTATGGGGCTGTCACGTGATGAACGAACAACTCAAACCCGAAGACTTGTCAGATAAGAGATGAGCTAATCGTAGACTAAAGATCCAGGTAAACAATTAATTAATGTTTTCTGTTTCTTATAGCATTAGTTTTGTCTTGTTTGTAGTGTGATCAACGCAGGGAAGTAACACGTAACATTTTAATTATATTTTGCTAAAATGAACGAAATGAATGAAATGACTTTGTTCATTTTGCTGAACGAGACTCAAAGGATTGAGTCGGTAAATGATTCCCATGAAATGAACTTCCCATCACTAGCAATAAAGGAATCTATTGCACATGCCCAATACTTTTTTATTTACTGACTGTTCATTCAGCTTTTGATTGTCATCATTTAACATAATTTTTTTCTTTTGTCTTCAGAAGCTCATGATGTTCACTGTTGCAGTAGATTTTAATGTTTTTTTCATATTCAGTGTTATTATCTAAAACATTCACATTAACTGCATTTGCAGCTACTTCTGCATCACAGAGTAACACAGACACTGGCCCTAAACATGTCTGCAAAGACACTAGGCATCACTACATATGATTACATTTACATTTTAGAAGAGAATATAATTATATATATATGAAATATTTCTCTGGAAATTTACTGCAGGGCAGATCTTCTGTATCCCTGCAATCTAGATGAATCTTTGTCACTTTCAGTGGAACTCCTGCTATTAACCTGGTTATGCCTGACCCTACTCACTTTACAGCTACTTTACTCAAACCTTAAAGTCTGTTACCCACAAAAATAAGATTAACACATGTGGTGTGTCTTTGGTCTTTGACATGAGTGACAAACATTAAAAAAATCAAAGTCTGCATAACATAACATGCAACATTCTACTTGCCAACTAGTCAATATCCTCTCTGCGGAGTTCTCAAAACAGTTCAACATCACATAAGTGAAGTCTTAGTGGTGGCTAAGCATCACTTCAGAGTCACAGACATGTTTTACCACATTTTGACTGTTTGTTTAAAAACTTCACTTATTATGACATTATAATAAAACACAATAAACTAAAACTAAAGCATGTTATGATCCCGTTAAAACAGTTCTGATTGAATTAATATTCTGGGTGCGTTTGAAGAAACAGTGCCTGCACACTCTCACTGGCTCATGTTGAATGTTGTATATTCCTCAGGGTAGATGAGCACTCAGGATAATGTAAGCACCTCCGGCTCGGTTAAACCTTTAATCTCTAAACATCTGAAGCATTACAACACATCACAATCTCTTTTTAAGTTCGTCCAGCTCTACTGTTTGAGGCTTTAAAACAAGACATAATATTTCCAGGTCAGTTGTTGTGTCTCAAAGTGTTTTGCTTTTAAAATCTTTGCTGCATAGGAGGAAATTGTGACCTTCCATCATGTAATATACACACAACAGCAACTAAATAGGACCTTAGTCAGTCGTAAAGCGTGAGAAGAACAGAGATCTGACAACTTTAAAATGTGTGCAGTGTAAACCTGGTGAATTAGAAGGAAAACACAGAACAATCAAGAGCAATCAAGACCCTAATCCTGATCCTGACATCAAGACCAAAACTCAACACAAGAGAGAGACAGAATCTAAACATCATGCTCTGACACAAAAAGAAAGGAGCGTGGAAATCATGTTCACGAATAAAGTTTTAAAACCATTACGACTGATCATGTGGTTTTATTTATTTTTAAAGAATTAGCCACAAATAACATCATGTTTAATGCTAAATTATTACTCTTTTTTACTATTATTATTACAGTGTTATGTGTTGAAAACAATTACGCTAGAATTACATTTGAAGGTAACTACAGCATTTGCAAAAAGGTTGACTTACTACACTGCTGAAAAGATTAAGAGAACACAAAGTCTATTACAGAAAGTCAGTTAAACTTCAGGGATAATAATCTGTCCAATTAGGAAGCATAAGTGATCAGTTTGCATGTGAATTAGTTTCATCTGCTTTGGTGTTAGAGTCTAACACCAAAAGCAGTTAGAGTCTTTGTAACTGTCTGTAGCTAAGGCAGTACCTGCAACCCAATCAGGTTGCACAAGTAGTCCAGCTCCTTTTGGATGGCACATCCATGCATGCCGTCACAAGGTTTGGTGTGTCTCCTTGCACAGTTTCAAGAGCATTGAAGAGATGACAGCTATGTGAGGAGAGCTGAACAGAGATGTAGAGGAGCAACAAACCAGCAGGACAAGTATCTGCTCCTTTGTGTGTGAAAAAACAGGAGGAGCACTGCCAGAGACCTACAAAATAATACAGACTACCGGTGTGCATGTTTCTAACAAAACTGTCATAAACAGGCTTAATGAGGGTAGCATGAAGCCCCTGTATCCTTTAGTGGAACCTGTGCTCACAGTTAAGCATCATGCAGTTCGATTGGCATTTTCCAGAGAACACCAGTATTGGCAGATTCAAATGGTTCCTTTACTAGGTAGGTACTGGGATAAAATCCTCAGAGCCTTATGCCATTTCAGTGGGCCCTGGGTTCCCCTTGGTGCATGGTAATGCCAAGCCTCATGTGGCCAGACCTGAATCCAATTAAGAACCTCTGGGACATAATGTGTCAGAGAATCAAATGCTGTCAAGTAGCACCACAGACTGTCCAGGATGCCCTTATGCAGATCTGGGAGAAGATCCCCAGGAGCATGCCCAAATGTTGTCGTGAGATCATCCTGTAATTTCAGTTCCCTTTCGAGGAAACTTGACACTGTATCAAGCTTGACGCTATATGGAGATCGCACTTCAGGCACACCCGAGTCTGAACGTGTAAAACCAAGCCTATTTATAGGCAGGTTCAAGGTCATGTGATGTAGCATTGCACGCCACAATGCCTTTAAAAGGCACCTGCAAAATACGGTATCAGCTTTTTGTCTTTAGAATGCCCGTTTGTCTAGCGTGTAGACAGGGAAGTTGAGCGAGGGAGAATTATTGATTTATTTGAGGAGTTTTTTTTATGGCTTCTAAAAACTTTACAAAGTGCGTGCCACCATGTCCACAATTTACGGCGAGTGATACACATTTTATGTGTGTATCTGCCGAGGCAGAGTGGAGGCTTCACTCGCGGGGCTCGCAGCTTGATTTGGCGGAAGAACAGTGAGAAATGTGCTCCGCCTTTTGTCTTACACCCTTTGCCGAATCGGATGAGCGCACACCAGCGTCAGAAGCCCGCGCTGTGGTCTTTTCTGTGCTGGATGACAAGCCTATGCTAGCAGCTTCGGATGACCATCTGACTGCTAGCAGCCAGATGGGTGTTGAGGCAGACCAGCTTCCTCTTTCTGCCGCATTTGAGGAGCTGGTTGAGGTTGTTACTTGTGCCATCCAGAAGTTGAGCCTTGAGTGGTCAGATGTGGGCCTCTTTTGTTGTTGAAGGCAAATTTGACTTAAAAGTAATACAGAACAGAGCTGTAAATGGTTTAGAGTGTTTGATTTTTTAAAGTTTTTTTTAAGTGAAATCTTTGTTATGGTAACTCATATGGTAAGGTACCATACCAAGGTATGGTAACTCATACTTGAAACCTCTGCATTTAATCCATCCAGTGACGAGTGAATACACACACATAACTTTGCTGAAAATTGCCTATTGCAAATGTTACTTCTGTCCGGATGTATTTTGGCCAATTTTGTGTAGTGTGCTTTATAAAGAATCTTGTTGAGGAGGAATATACTAAACCAAGTACATACTCGCTATTTCACGTATAGTGACCCCCAGCTCGTTCCCATGTATTCCTGAGTGATTCAGTGGGGTCAGAATTTAAATAATCTATTGATTCATAAATGACAGAGATTTATGACAGAGACTTTTTCTATCTGGAGTAAGAGAGAGTATCCATTTTTAATCAGAAAAAACATTAGGAACTTTCAGTACCATTCAAGTCCTTGATAGTACTAAGACATCTAACATGTCACAAAAAACTGAATCAGAACATGATGGTAGAAAAGATAAATAAATACATAAATACATATGATACATAAAGATCGTACATTAATCGTTTAAAATATAATTTTCCACAGAGAGAACACTCAAAGACACATCTTTTTAAAATCACAACCCCCCCCAAACGTAATGGAATGAGCTCGCCCACAGAGCACGTCAAAAAATATTGTTCCCTAGGCTACAGTTATAGTTGCTGGCCACCTAAAGATAAAAAATGATCGCCAATACATTACATTACATTTAGGCATTTAGCAGACGCTTTTGTCCAAAGCGACTTACAAAGTAAGGAAAACAAAGAAGCGATAAATCACAAGATGACAGTACGCATAGCCATACAAAGATAAATTTTTTCCTAGTATACAATACTCCAGTGCTTGAGGGGAGTCCTGTTGGGAGAGGGAAGAAAAACAGTTCGTTTTTTTAATTTTTAAATGTTTTTTTTTTTAATGATTCAAGATATTTATTTGTCACATACTAGTTATACAGAGTACAACAAGTATTGAAATGAAATCAACCCATCCACACATAATACAAACATACATGATTTAACAAGAGGGGGGTAGACAGGACGGGAAGACAAGAATATAAAGAAATACAGCATCACATGAGGAAAGATGAGGCGAAAAAAAAAGCCACCCCCAGACTATGCTCTTAGAGGAGCATAGTGTGGGAACAGGAAAAAAAACACCTCAGCAACAGAAGCACATAATCAGGACACTTTTACAACATGTAAGACAAGGTAAAGGAGTCTTTGGGGTTGGGGTAATCCAGTGTAGGCAAGCAGCCATCCGGTCCTGCAGCTATAGTACAGCGCTGGACACACAGACCCGCTTACCAGGCTGGCGGTAAGGTGGGGGCGAGGAATGCAAGAGCATGGGTTAAACTGGTGTTAGGTGTTCAGGAAAGAGGTGGGTTTTAAGTCGTTTTTTGAGTATGGTGTGGGATGAGGCAGACCGAACAGAGTGTGGAAGATCATTCCACCTGCGGGGGATATTGAATGTAAAGCTGCGGGGTGACAGAGTATGTTTGGAGGATGGTATGATTAGACGCCATTCGTTTGCTGACCGTAGGGGTCTGGAGGGAGTGTATATATGAATGAGTTGATGAAGGTAGGATGTGCAGAACCGGTGGTAGTTTTGTAAGTGACTAACAGAGATTTGAACCTGATGCGTGCTGCAATCGGTAGCCAATGAAGGGAGATGAAGATAGGTGTGATGTAGGCACATTTTGGCTTTTTGAAGACTGGACGAGCTGCTGCGTTTTGGATCAATTGTAGTGATTTGAGTGCTTTTGCAGGAAGACCAGCCAGTAGAGCATTGCAATAGTCCAGCCTAGAGATGACAAGGGCCTGGACCAGGAGCTGTGTTGAATGAATGGTTAGATATGGTCAGATTTTTCTGATGTTGTATAAGACAAACCTGCAGGAGCATGCTGTTTTAGTGATGTGTTCAGTGAATGTTAGTTGGTCGTCAAAAATTACACCTAGGTTTTTAGCTGTCCGAGTTGGAGATAGTGTGGTGGAACCAAGCTGTATTGAGATATTATGAGAGGCGGCAGGGTGACCTGGAAAGACCAGCAGTTCAGTCTTTGCTAGGTTGAGCTGAAGATGATGATTTGTCATCCAGACCGAGATGTCTTCCAGGGCAGGCTGATATGCGAGCCGATACTGTGGGATCATCAGGGTGGAAAGAGAAGAAAATTTGAGTGTCATCAGCATAACAGTGGTAATGGAGGCTGTGTGATTGTATGATAGGACCCAGTGATGTTGTGTAGATGGAGAAGGGCAGTGGGCCAAGGACTGATCCTTGAGGGAACCCAGGATCACTAATACTGATCCTTGAGGGACCCCAGTTCAATACTTGAGTGGTTAAAATAAAGAAAAAGTAGGTGTTTGGCAATGATTCAGAACATACCTGTAATTGATACCTTTTTTGTACGGAAAGATGACACATCTATGAAAGTGAAAGCTAGCAGCGACATTAGAGCTAGTAGAGGTTTGATTCTGTTTCGACATAGTGAGCATTTGTATCGCCTTGAAATGTCTGCAAATTTTCAGCCTGTATAGACTGGTGAGCTAGTAAATGGTGTTTGAGAAATTGCCCTTGTTTTGTATCTTTAAGTTACTACTAGCCTACTAGTAATAATAATAATAGTAATAGTAATAATAATACATAATAATAATAGGAAAATGTCATAAGAATAACCCCTGGTCCTCCAACCCCTGGGACCCAGGCCCTTGAGGTGTTGTTGTCCAGGGGCCCCACACTATGTTAATCCAGTCCTGATCATATAGCAGTCATTTTGAAAGTGAAAGTGACATGTTTTTGTCAGATATGGTAACCCATACCTTAAATGTGACCTCTGCATTTAACCCATCACTGGTGAGGAATGAACACACACTGCATGTCATGAACACACACTGGAGCAGTGGGCAGCTATCACTGCAGCGCCCGGGAACAATTGGGGGGTAGATGCCTTGCTCAAGGGCACTTCAGTTGCTACCTGCCGGCACTGGAATTAAACCAGCAACTTATTGATTACAAGCCCGACAAACTAACCAGTAGACCACAACTGCCCCTAATCTGGATCTGAGACCACCGATTCAGGTTCAAAAGCAATGTTTCTATGTACAAGACAGCAAGAATAAGCATTGTAGAACAACTAACTGTAATTTTAGAATAATACAGCTCCTATCTTACATAGTTCCAATGATAATACAGCTCCTAACTTACATAGTTCCAATGATAAGGGAGCACTGGGTTGCTCCACTTTCTGCTTCACAATTTAAAAAAAATTACACTAATGTCAGTCACACCAGGTTATGGAGTACCACCATGCTAAGAATCAAGATACCGCTTGCCCTCCTCTGCCGACGTGAACCACTTGTTGATCTCTTCTCGCAAAAGAGCCAGTGGACACAAAAGAGTCCTTTTAAATCCTGTTCAGCCATGATACAGAGCCCATTGCTCCATTACTTTGGGGCTGTAATCTTCATAAATGGTTGATTGATACTGATACAGTATTATTCTGATTGATACTGTTGTTCACCTTGTTTTTTATGTGTCTCATGGTCTGTTAAAGCCACCATGTTCACGTCGCTTGGTGTCACAGGTGCTTTGGCTCTCGTGTTGGCTTCTTTTTTAAATGTTTTGCTGTTTTAGTTGTCATTTTGGATATACATTTTTATTCAAAAGTTGCCTTATTAGTTTTTGTAGTGTGTCAAAAGAAGAGTCAAGTTGACAACTCCCTAACCCAACCCCTACTAACCCTAACCTTGTGAGAAATAAGCCTTGATTTTTGCTGTTAAATTACTTAAGACAAAAGTTTCTGTGGTGTATCCTGCTCTTGGTAGGGGGATTAGGAATAGGAATGAGGGTATTTCAGGGAAGTGACAAACAACCTATATGGTGGTATAGGTTGGAGGGCAGGTTGAAATAAAATATATAACACTGTGCTGGGTTTTGGGATATTTTAATGCAAATATCTTACATATTGTGCCTTTAAAGAAAGGGGACCCATAAGATCAAGCACTCTCCAAAGTCACCTCCAACACATGAACACAAAATACATTTACATTTATTCATTTAGCAGATGCTTTTATCCAAAGCGACTTAGAAAAGGAGAAAGGATTAAACATCTTGTCCTAGGAACCAACAAGCCAAGTCTACAAAGCTACATTTACAAGTGAAAATCACATTCTGATGCTAGAGGCAGGATGAACAGAATGTTTTTTTTTTAATAAAAAGACATGTATCATTGCATTTAAACTGTTTTATTAGCTGTCTAGCACCAATTCTACAGTACAAATCTGAACTTTCCTGACAGATTAAGTGCATCTTATTTAAACATTTTTAAACATTTGCTAACATACCAGCTGTTGTCTTACGTACAAAACCTGGTGTACGTTTCTAAAAATTTCCTAAAAATTGTTTGTGCATATACACAAAAGACACTCTGTCACTTACTAGATTGTGTCAATGTAGTGACACTAGGGGTTCGATCTTGGGAGACCGATCACTTAGGAGCCAATAGAATTGGCAAGTGGAATTTTCATGCCAGTCTCCGCCGGGTATAAAAGAAAGATGGCATGCACCACATATTTAGATTCGTTCTTTGAAGCTTATTTGTGAACTTTGCTGGTGCTTTTATTCAGCTGGATCTACAGTGTCTTTCAGCAGACTCTTTCTGCACGAATAACATTTCACATTAAATTTTACTTTTATTTATTTGGAAGATCGAAAGCAACTTACAGTGTATTTAGGTTATACATTTTTATCAGTACATGTGTTCCCTGGGAATAAGGGAATAAGAGAGCAAAAAGTTCCCTGAGCATGTCAGTCCAGATAATATGTGTGGTTCGCCTTATGGCAGGCTCACTGTCACATTCAGGATTCTCAATGAGGACCAGTTGTTGATCACAGCATCAGAGGTCTGGCTTACAATGTTCGATGCAGAGATGTTAGCCATGCTTTCCCAGGCTTTTTTTTTTGCTTATAGCAAAGGCCTACAGTGCTGCAGGACAAGCTATCTCTGCTTTCAATACCATGGCAACCCTGCAGGTCCATCAAGGCAAGGCACAGAAAACTCTGGAGGAGGGTGGTCTGGACAAAGTGCAACCGCAGAAACTGCGTACGGCAATGGACCTTGTCTGAAGGGCGACAAGTGTCATGCTGTGGGCACTTGGTTGAGCGATGTCAAGTATGAAGAAGCAGACGAGGATATTAAGCACAGCCGGCTTTTTCTACATCTCAGCTAGCACCTCGGATTCTAGACGTCAGTCTAATCACAGGAAACTGGCACTAGCTGCCCACCAGTCCACCACTATAGACCCTCTGAAGGTATCAAAGTGGTCCTGAGACAGGTGGCCCAGAGAAGGTGGCACTGGTCTATTCACCCCAAAAATGCCTTTTTTAGATCTGCATGTCCTGAACCACTCATTGTCATGAGACTGAAGTTCAAGATGCTGACTGTGAAACAGATCGTGTCCCAAATCAGGTCCGAGGACTGGTTTGTCACGATAGATCTGAAAGATGCATATTTTCATATAACCATCCTTCCTCAACACAGGAAGTTCCTGAGGTTTGCTTTCAGGGGCGAAGCTTACCAATATCGGGTTTTTCCTTTCGGCCTAGCACTCTCACCCCATACTTTCACAGAAGTTGTGGATAAAGCGCTGGCTCCCCTGCGACACCAGGGCATCTGCATACTCAATTATATTGACGACTGATTGGTATTAGCCCACTCAGAGCAGGTGGTAGTTCTGCATTAAGATGTCGTTCTAAACCACATGAAACAGTTGGGGTTCAGACTGAACACAGAGAAAAGTGTGCTTCTTCAGCGCAGAGAACAACTTATCTGGGTGTAGTTTGGGATTCGACCACAATGTGGGCACATCTGTCTCCTGCTTGAGTAGTTTTGATCCTAAATACAGTCACGAGAGTCAAAGAAGGCCAGTCACTCACTGTGAAGCAGTTTAACAACTGCTAGGTCTCATGGCAGCTGTGTCCAATGTGATTCCATTCGGCCTGCTGCACATGAGGCCCTTACAGTGGTGGCTAAAAACCAAGGGGTTTTCCCTGAGGGGAAATCCTTCTGCAAAATCAAGGTCACACGGCGCTGCCTTCAGGCCTTAGATACATGGAAGAAAGCTGTGCATCGTGCACCCCTGCCCAGAGCTGTGAGGCGGTGGGTATGGCCCCTGAGGGGGCACAACTTGTAGCCTCTGGTCTCTCAACTGAGGTTGTTGAGGCCATCCTCCATTCCAGAGCTCCCTCCATTAAGGAAACTGTATGCCCTGAAGTGGAAACTCTTCACTTCTTGTTGCGGAGACCGCCAGCCGGACCCAAACTGCGCCATTAATGCAGTTCTGGAGTTCTTGCAGGCAAGGTTCTCTGCGGGGCAAGCTCACTCCACCATGAAGGTCTTTGTGGTGGCTATACCACGCTTCATTTGGTGCTTATACAGTGGGCAGACACCCCCTGGTTACACATTTCCTCCAAGGTGCATTGGGGCTGAGGCCCCAGGTACGATCTCGCATCCCTCTGTGGTCCTGGCTGTGGTACTGAGGCCCTTTCTGTGGCCCCTTCTTATTTGGACTTTGCGCCCAGTTTGGCCAAAGCCTTTCTTTACCCGAGACCGGATTATGTCTCTGAGGTTACCTCTACCACACAGTGGCCGGTCGTACTACAGGCCTTCTGTCCTCCTCCCTTCCGGGAGAACGACCAGCAGAAGCTTAGCTATCCTGTGGACAGAGCTATCCTGTGGAGGAAAACTGACCAGTTCTTTTTCTGCTTTGATCCTCATAGTGCAGTCTCCCCGCTACCAAGCAGACCCTAAGTCACTGGATTACTGATGCTACTCGCATCTCATTTGAGTCTGCTGATATTCCCCCACCTAAGGGGACCAAGGCTCACTCTACCCGAGGTATGGCGGCCTCTAAGGCCTTTTATGCAGGTGTCCCAATTCAGGACATCTGCGATGCTGCGGGATGGTCCACTCCCTTAATCTTTGTAAGGCACTATGGCCTCAATATCCGAGCCACTCCTGGCTCTTCATGAGGACTCATGCCTTGACTGTCCATTTTACACAGGAGGCAGGGGAACCTTCAGTCTGGTGAAGTGGGCATCTCGTTCCCAAAGCGTTTCGACGCAGCTCGTGTTCCTGAAAGGGAGCGTCTCAGGTTATGTATATAACCCAGGTTCCCTTCTTACTTCCAGTACCACTGCCTGCGCTTGCTTCATTCCTTTTTGAAGCTACTGGTTTACTCAGCGCATGTGCTTTTAAGCTTCCTGGTCGTGACGTCACCCCGTCTGTGATGTATCGCTCCCGTTGGACGGATTTTACACGTGATTCAGAGCGCATAAAAGCTAGAGGGTTCCCAAAGCGTTTCGGGAATAGGGGAATAAGGTTACATACGTAACCTTAGATGTTCTGCTTCCAGAATGATTTAAGAAAACAAACATAGTCTATTATGCCAAACAAATACATTTATTTTTTAAATAGACTCAGAAAAGCTTCTATTATTGATCTCTGAAGCAGCTATTAATTTCATATGCTAGATATAGCAGACATATACCTACCACACAAAAATATACTTTTGAATGTACAACAACAAAGGTAAGTAAGTACACAACAAATAATCTTTTTCAAGTCAGACGACTGATATATTCTCCAAACACAGCTCTGCTGGAACCATGAAATATACAACTTAATCATAAAGAATATACACTCACATAGTAAACAGACAGCAACAGGTTACAATGTATCAGATCAGACTGTCCTAAAAAATGAGGGTAGCTATTACACACTATCCTAAAATGACCTTTTATCAGTCAATAGGCCATAAAAACCTGATTCTACATGTTTTCTTTAAATGGTTAAATGCATCCATGTTCCTTCACTAACACTGTGTTTTAATAAAAATATAAATAATTGATAATTAACCTATTAACTATATAATTTTTCACTTTTTGATATATTTACAGCTGAGACTATACATTACTTCTCAAAAGTAAATCTAGTCTAGTCCAACTTGTAAACAAAACACATTCTTGCCATAATTTGTTATATTAAATTATTATCTGGTGCTCTGGAATATTTGATTCTAATTGGTAAATCGTGACATTCCAAGGTATTTTTCTGAATAACAACCACATTTTTTCAAATGATTAAACCAGATTGCATGTTTGTCTAGGTTTTTTTTGTGTAGTAGTGCGGTAAGTGAAAATCCACCTCCACCAAAAATCATTATCATTCTCCTTAATCTGAGTAATGATAAAATGACTCCTGGCTCCCTCTGTGCATGCCACTGTTTTAAATAATCAGTTAATATGGTAAGTAGGCTTGGGGAACATAAAGTCATCCGGTTGTTACCACACCATAACCTCTTTAGTGTGCAGTGTGTACTCAGCTTCATCACCCTGTCAGGGTTTATTCTGCCATAACAACCAGCTGGCTGCACATTGTCCCCTACTTAAATTCTAATTCTAAAGTTTAGGAACAAAACACCCAAACAATTAATGTAAAAAAGAACAAATGACCTTGTTTAAAGCTGCAATCCGTCACAGTTTTTGTTAAAAATGAATAAAAACCAGTTTTTGAACAAGTACATACAGATCACTGTTCAACACAATCGTCTCACACTGATTCGTAAATGATAAGAAGATTTATCATTTGAGCTTCGATTTTGCCGCAATGTCTGTAAATTTAGATTAAATTGGCTACTATATCGTATATCCGATGGTTGTAAATGGTGCAATGTTTGGTACAATGAACTTACAGCAGTAAGTTCAGCAGTATTCCAGATACTGAAATACATTTTCTGAAGAATTTCCTAGGAAGGGAACATTTTCTGAAGAAAATGTAAGTAGTGCTTGTCTTGGTACAACTCGGGCCACAGTATTTCAATTGTTAACATGTTTAAACATGATGCTTACATGATTACACATGATGCTAACATGATTTAGCATAATGCTAGAATGATTTAGCATGGTGTTAACATGATGTAAACATGAATTAACATGATGTAAACATGAATTAACTTGATGCTAGCTTGTTTTCGCATGATGCTAACATGATTGAGCATGATACTAATATGTTTTAGCATGATGCTAGCATGTTTTAGGGTGATAAATGTAATTGGTTGCTCTAAATGGTTGCTATAGCATGGCTGGGCAATTTCCATGGTATATCATAATGGAAATATAATGGATAATTAAAGACTACTTGCCAGTCTGAGTCAAAAGAGACCACCCACTTATCTTTACGATATTCTGATGCCAGGTCAAAGGGCTGGTTTCCAGGGTATGGCTATGAAGTTGTAATGTAACAATTTTTGCTGCTTTCTAAGCTAAGTGATGTAAGCCCACCCCCAAGTATCTATGACATTCTGAGGCAGAGCTATAATGTCACAGCATTCAGCCCAATGTTAAGTCTATGACATTTTTGCCCACTTTTTTATACACCCAAAAACATCATACACTTGATCGCTTATAAAAGTCATAGAATACCTCTTCTTAATAAGCTAGTTGATTTAAACCCTCATTCATGGGTCTACGCCAAACTGTGCAGGATGAGTTACATACTAAAGTTTTGTTAAGAAAAATAAATATGCAAGAGAGTAATAGTAATGCTTTGCAAGCACCACTAACTAAAGTTTTCTTTCTGTCACTTACTTGATGTTGTGTCAATGTAGTCACACTAGGGGTTTCGACTTTGGGAGACTTTAGGAGATTGCTCTGCATTTTGTATAAAGGGGCAATGAAAAGTGGCCCTAAAAATAAATGCCTATAGCATTTGGCGAGTGGGATTTGCATGCCAGTCTTCACCCCAGATATCTGAATATAAAGGGAAGATGGAGTGCACCACTCATTTATATTTGTTCTTTAAACAAATGTGAAATTCCACAGGTGTAATCATGCCCTTTTATGCATGTTTCTGGTTGGTACCTCTCTTTCTAGGCCACAACTTCTGCAATTTCTCCTTCGCAGCCTTTAGCGTGGTGTCTGAGGGAGTGGCTCACCATCCCCAACCCATTGTGCTAGCTCATCAGAACAATTTCGCTCTGCTATGCGATTCAGTCCAACAGGTGCCTGCTTAGGTTCTACAACATCCTCATCTTCTCAGTATGAGAAAGCACAGTAGTCTTGAATGTGGATCTTGAGGTTCCTCTGGTGAAGAATGCAATCAAACCTGTTCCACCTATGGAGATGGAGGCAAAGAATCATTTTGGTTCCTCCCTGTGTTACCCCTTCTGTTGTGGATTCACACAAGGGTGCGTCAGCAAGACCCGAAGGCAATTTGTGTGATACAGTGGATGAATGTCTGCCAGGCGAGTCCCCAAAGGACTTCCATTGCCCAACATGCTCTGTAAATGGTTTGTGGGCTCGTCAGTCCTTATCACTCTCGTTGGTGGGGTAACGAAGGGATACTTGCAGGTACCCCAGTGAGGCATGCCATTGCAATGCATTTATGCCCACAGGCCGCTTTCTCCTGGAGAAAACATCTAAAGCCTGTAGGTTTTTTTCTTTGCTTATAGCGAGGGCCTACAGGGCTGAAGGACAGGCTGCCTCAGCCTCAGCCCAATGGGTTTGGGAGGCTGTGGGTTTGGGAGGCCCTAAAGGACGTGTATTTTCATGCCTTGATTTTACCTAGACACAGACCTTTTTCGAAGCTATCACTTCGTTTTTTTGTCACTGCTCCTTCAGCCCATGCATAGATCAAGTATTCTATAATGCATTGTTGTTACGACAGATGCGTCCAGCATGAGCCAGGATGCTGTATGCAATAGGTATGCAATATCGGGTTCCTGGAAAGGTTCTCGCCTGCGTAGAGCTGTTGGAAGTCCTGCTTGTTCTGCAAAGGCTGTGGCCATTGATCCAGGGCAAGCATGTGTTAATCCAGATACAACACAGCAACAGTGGTGTATATAAATCACCAGGGCGGTACTCACTCTGGTTGCGTGTCTCAGCTCACCCGTGACCTCCTCCTATGGAATCAGGGAGAACCACTTTTATCTCAGGCAAACACAATTGTGCAGCAGATGCACTCTCGCGACACATGACACTCTGTGGAGAGTGGCACTTTCACCCCCAAGTGGTTCAGCTTATATGGGACTGGTTCGACGTGGCACAGATGTCTCTCTGAATTTGACCCACTGTCCGCTTTGGTATGCTCTAACCAAGGCTCCCTTCGGCATGGACAACTTATGCTGAACCCTCCAAAGATCCTTTTGGGATCTTCCCTTGGCCCATACGACTTTAGGAGTACTCCTTTGGGGCATTGGAGTCAGCTGAGCTTAGTGCTTTCTCTCACCAAGCTCACTAAGAAGATGGCCCTCCCGACCAGCAAAAGGGGAAGGCTGTCTCCAAACAGAGGCTATCCCACTGGATTTGGATGCTATTATTTGGGCTTACCAATCCCAGGGTGTGCCATCTCCAGTCAAAGTATGTGCACACTTAACTAGAGGGATAGCCTCATCTTGGACGATTTTGAAAGGCACCCCTTACCAGACATTTGTGGAGCTGCAGGCTGAGCCCCCACCCTTGCGAGGTTCTATAACCTCAGGATTGATCCAGTTTCTACCTTGATGTCCTTTGGACAAGCATCTTGAAAAACATGCAGGGTGTTAAGCCTGCTACAGCATCATTACCCCTAAAGGCAATAACGAGTCCTTAATTTAAGCACATTATTAGATAGATATTAGCACATTATCTACCTGGAGCCCGATAGTATGAGTAATTTCCACAGAATGTTTCTCATCGTAAACCTGTGTCTTACCCTAGATGGTTATATCTGTCATGGCTTAAAATCTGGGTGGTTCTTCCTCCGGTAGTCCCCCATTTGTAGGTGTAATTTAATGTGGTACTACCCAGGACTTTCCGGTATTTCCCACCTATTTTCACATATAACCTCCCCAAAGGTAGGTTGTAGTCTTTGCAGTGTCTTCTCTCAAAAAGAAGATTTTTTTGGATTCTGACAGCCGGGCATGTTTCAGCTCCTCAGCACAAACCTGAATGAGAGGCGCATGCCATACCCCTTTTATACCTAGATATCCAGGGCGGAGACTGGTATGCCATTTTCCATTGGCACTTACTTTTAAGGCCAATTTTCATTGACATTTTATATAAAAAGTGATAGGTTTCCCTAGGTTAAACCACTATTGTCACTACATCGACACAACGCCTTGTTCCCTCCATCAGGGAACAGAGGGTACACATGTAATCAAGATGCTTGTGATACACATTTTATAAATAATTCAGCAAGTACCCTGCAATTTTAGGTTTCAAACATAGATGGCAGTAGAGAGGCAAAAATTATAGATTGCAGCTTTAAGTATATTTCCATAATAACCAACGCAATCTACCAAGAGCAGCCCAAATTAGCAAAATGTTTTTTAGGCGTTAAATAATGGTGCAAATACCAATAAATTGATGAGCAAAAACCTAAATCGCATTGCATAATTCATTTAAATACTCTCCTCCTTTAAGTTTTTTATCTGAAAGGGAAACTTCTACAAATGCATATGCAACAAGGTCACAAAAATAACAATGTCCACGCCTTGTCAACACTAATTTTTCACTTTGTGTCTTCAGTAAATCCTGACAAAAGTTTTTAATGCCAAAAGACATTTTGTGCTGATGCAAGCTGTTAGTAAATCTGGGCTTACAGTGAAGTACAGTATGACCGTTAAATTATAAAATATATCATTTTATATAAGGACTCGTGTTTTAAAATAGTATTGCTAACAGATAAGCTACACAAAGAAAAAATATAATACTTATTAATATACTTACTAGTTAAAGATCATGTCACAGAATAACAAATGTATTACTAGTTTTCTCTTCATGAGCATTGCACAGTTTTCCCTTTTTGTCCTCCTGTTCTTCATTTTCAAATTGCTGCTTTGTCTTTTTACCCTAACAATCAATAACTACTCATGTTCATCGCCTGGACTAATGTCCCCTTCATCAGTCAGGATTTCTGTGTTTATAAAGGTTCCTGCCAAAGAACTTCCATGTCTTGGTTTAACAGGAGCTAATTCAGACAGAATGATATTGTCATTGGCAACAAGAGTCGTCTTATCCATCATTTCTTTGCTGTGCTTGAAGACAACTGCATCTAGGAAGTCATATTTAGGGGAGAGAGTTCCACTCTCAAACAGATATTTGGCCAGATATGAGAAAGCTGCATTGCTTAAAAGTGAAACCACCATAGAGACTGTTTTATATGGGAATCTCTGTTCTATAAAGCATTCCACTTCCTGGGTAAGATGGTGCACCTTCTCCCTCAACTGCCAACCGGGGTAGTAGATGAATGGTGGAAGCTTGAGGTAAGGTTCCCCTCCACCAATCCTCAGCAGCAGTCCAAAGATGTAACCTGCGATGGATCCATAGGTATTTGTCCCTTTAATGAACAGCACACAGAGAAGTTGTGGGAAAATTATGATGTACACCAGATCAGAGCTTAAGTACCACAGGCCATAAACAGAGCCTGTTAGAAGAGCCATAACTGTGGCTAGTCCCCCAAACACAAAGATAGTGATTCTCATCACCCACACAATCTCTCTGTCAGAAGCCTGTTAGGAAAGATACAAAAGCAATCAGCTTACAGGTAACTGTTATTTTGCAGTCATAACTGTAGAGGAGATATAGTAATGATGTAGAGGGGAGAACACATGTATCTCCAGATGGAACACACAGTGAGGTGTAAATAAGAATGTGTATAGAGAGATGTAGACAAGGACATGCAGTGAAATTCATGGGCTACCTTGTCTTTTAGTTAACATTTTTAGTTAACATTTTCATGCGTGTAACTATTGTATGAAATGTATTTATTGATATAGCATCTAAAAAACTCTTCCTCTCGTTTTGTCAATTAACAACATTTTTACAATCTCGAGCGATATGTAGAGACTAGTCTTATATCAGTTTAGACATGTATCTGTAAAGTAACTGTTCCTGCAGGATTCTGCAGTGTTTATTGTAAAATTAAAGTAACAGGTGTTTTAAGACGTAAGAAAGGAGATTACTGACTTGATAGCAACTTACCGATTGACGGAAAGCAAGTTGGTAAATGTTTCTTGCAAACATGGAACTGGCAGACAGAATGGATGAATCTGCTGAGGACATCACAGCAGCTGACACTGCTCCTAACCCAAAAAAGGAAACAAAGGATGGGCAGAGGTGTTGGAGCACAATGGGCAGAATCATGTCAGATTCATCCTTCTCCACTGGAGGAATCGAACCATAGGACGTCTGATTCCAGTCTAATAACAATAAACAATAAGCACAAAAATCAATAAACCTTATTATAGTTTTTCTAAATTGCTAAAACACATTTCTCAAAACCTTAAACACAAAACTACATTTAGAAAACCTCCATTTCTTTTGGAAAAATAAACAAAATTGACAAAATTGACAAAATTAAAACCATTTTATAGGTGCTCAAAATCAATATATATAAAAACAACAGAGCTTTCATTAAATGCTACATCAAAAAACAGAAAACACAGCAACCATGACATGTAGTTTAAAAACTCCTTACAGCTCAAGGTCATGTGATGTAGCATTGCATGGCACAAAGTGTTTATAAGGCACTGTGGCACAAAGAATTGGCACAAAGAACATCAGGAGCAGACCTAGACTTGCTCCTAAACCCAGAAGGACCTGAGCACCTAAAGTTGAATTCAAGTCTAAACTGTATAACCTAATAATGTGTGTGGAGAAGACTAACCTTCCACAGCACATGCATCACTTAGAGATGCTCCCCTAGACAGAGCCTTATATTACGCTGGAATGGGCTCAAATGCCCAAAGGTGACACTAAGTCTCGTAGGCCAGGGTTATAGCATCAGGCACCTTGGTGATATAGTCTGGTCTAGGGTGCAAACTGGCTTTAACAAAGCCATGGGAAAAATCTAAACATGCAGGGTCTACTGACAGACCCTGTAGATCCCCTACCCTTTTGAATGATGTAAGAGCTAAAAAGAGCTAAAAGATCTTCCAAGATGGCGGCGTGGCAGTAGTATGCAGCAGCCACTCCGGATACAAAATGGTGCTATTTTTGTTTTTAACACGACTAATAGCGCAACTTTCATCGGCACATGGACTTCGGAGCTACCGATGTTAATGTATATCACAGCCAGAAACTTTTACTAAAAAACAACACCACAGCCACTCTACAAGATGATCTGCTGGAGAAGCTGTGCAATCTTGGCATGCTGCAGGGACCAGGCCCTCAGCGTCGCCTCATGCCAGTGGCCGGAGGAGGTTCTTTTGCGAGAAAGCAAAGGCGTGGCAAGAGGGCGGGGGTCCATGCTAGGCTAAAAGCAAACCCTAGCCGGCCGGCTCTCCCGTCTATCCTGCTCAACAATATCTGCTCCCTGTACAATAAATTGGAAAGCAAACTCCAGCAAACTACATGGCCTGAGTTTAGAGACTGCATCTTTGTTTTCACAGAGATGTGGCTCAGCGACAAAGTTCCAGACGCCACCATTCAGCTAGACGGGCTAGCCTCATTTTGTAAAA
Source organism: Ambastaia sidthimunki (assembly GCA_036877625.1). Lineage (NCBI taxonomy): Eukaryota > Metazoa > Chordata > Actinopteri > Cypriniformes > Botiidae > Ambastaia > Ambastaia sidthimunki. The sequence goes on from JAZGTK010005375.1 coordinate 19,846, forward strand.
CAGAGCTCTGTGCGGTAAGGCTCACAGCGATGGCTTGTGTGTTTACATCAACACGGAATGGTGCAAGAACTCAGTGCTAGTTTCTAGTTACTGCTCATCACTGTTTGAGTTTGTTAGATGCAGTGATGCACTGTTAGATGCAGACCATTTTATTTACCACTGGAATTCACTACTGTCATCATTATCGCAGTATATAGCTTGGCTAACTGTATGGGGGTATTAGTGAACTGCAGAACTCAGCACCCGATGGACTGTTTATTGTTGCTGGAGTATTCAACAGGGGCCATACATTCAACGCGGACTGACAGACCTCAGTCAGTCCGGATCGGAAACAGCATCTCCAGCACCACCACACTGAGCACTGGAGACCCACAGGGCTGTGTGCTCAGTCCATTGCTGTTCACTCTGCTGACTTACAAATGTGTAGCAATGCACAGCTCAAACCACATCATTGACGAGTCAGAATACAGAGAGGAGGTGCAGCAGTTAACGATAAGAGATTGATTCAAGTGACACAAATTCAGAATTGGACGCAACCCCCACATCCTTTTAGGGAACTATAAAATATTGACTGTAAAAGCCTATATCTCTCGTGTGAGGGGGAACTTATTCTATAGCCTCATTTGCTAAAAGATTTTCTAGTTCCTAGGTCAATACTAAATGCTGCTCTCCTACTACCACAGTCTGCAAAGTGCCATTGAAACGAGGATGATGGGAGGCAACTGTACTTTCTACTGTACTTAACAGCCACAGGGACAACTGGGCAGATGTTTCCATGCTGCCAGAAAGTCTGAGAGAGGTACTATCCTGTCTATCAGTTCAGTCTCCTGAAGCAGTGAACTGGCAAGAGAAATCTGGACAGATGAACCGCCGGGTGCTTCTACCCCCGGAAACACCTGGGGTGGGAGAAACGGAACTTGGAGGGCTCCAAGGGAGGTCTGGCATGGGACTGACCCCCAGTATGCTACTGGCGTCACTTGTTCTTTGCAGACTTTGTTTAAAACAAACAAATTCTGAAAGTGTATTCTACCTCAGGATCATGTCTTAGAGCTAGGTCTGGCCAAAGGACTTCATTTACATCACAAGCATTATTGTCCTTTGCTAGGCAACAGACAAAAAACCCTCTGTATGGTGGATCTAGCATTGACAAGTCACCACAGGCCAGTGTCATTGCCTATAAGAGATTTACCCTTGTATATGAGTTTTGGTCAGACTTTCCACTGCCACACAGAGAAAAACTCTTCTGTTGGGTTGAGAAAAAAGGGCTGTAAAGTGGAAGGAACACATTTATGAATTGCTGGTTGATGCTAAACCACTTCTGTATTTGAACACCACAGTGAAAGTTGACATCATCCCAAACCATGACCTAGACAGGAAGCAGCGGCCTGTTGATGATCCTGCTGCTCACACTCAAATCACTTCTCAGATCATCCAGAAATGTGAGATGTTCTGTTTAATATGTTTATGTTTAAACTAGACATAGACCTTTGGACTAGTAAAAAGGCATCTTTTTGAAATTAGTGTGCATCATTTAATGGTACATTTACCAATTTTGGAATCTGACTATTTATTTGTGCAACGTTGTAAACATCTGCTGATTAGCAGAGACTTTGATTTACAAGTCTGTGATCAACAACATTAATTAAGCCCCTGTAGATTCTGTCATATTTGCAGAACTCCTCAAATATAAATGACAGCAGACATCTGGAGTCACTGGCGTGCATAAGCGCTGTGTGTTTGGCCTGTGAAATCCCGTCTTGGGAGCTGAATTCACATATTATTTCAGCAGGAGACAGGTGCATTAAAAGCTTGTGTCCCCAATCCAAGCAGCTCTAGCAAGATTTTAATACAGGTCTCCGAATGAATAGTTTTGCTGTAAAACAATCTGACAAACAGTGTTCATTTCATTATTACACTAAATTTGGTCACCTGTGGAGGCCCCAATAGCCCCAATGAGGACAGAGGGAACGGCCATAACTAAACAGCCAAAAGCAGCCAGGAATGAGAGAACTTGAGCGTAACTAGCTGAAGACGCAGAAAGAACCCGCTGAAAATACACCTGCCAGGGAATCCCGCCCATAATCTAAAAGAAAAGAAAAAAATAAACATTACAAAATCAAATAGCTAAATGTTTAAGCAAATACAAATTCTTATTTTAATGACCAAAATATTTTATTTTGCCATTGCAATAGCCTCACCATACACAAACTAGACAGTGACTGAAATATTAACATCACTTAACCCTTGTGTGGTCTTAGAATTCTGTATACTCCCATTGTCCTAAGGGTCAAAAAATGACCCGCCTTCACTAAACCTCTAAAATAAGCAGCTAAATTTTATTTCAATCCTTAAATCTATTTTGCATGAAGAAACAACCTCATCATTCATCACAAACTCTGTAAATGTCTAGGTTTTCCCTCTTTAGTGTGCAGTACTTCGTCAATATTTAATCAGTGGGCACCACTTTAGTTTTTTACTAAAGTGAATGTTTATTTTTTCTACTGCTAAAGGTACCAATATAGGTGTGAAAAGTTTTTAGCAAGACAGTATTCATAAAATTATTCATATTCATTAAAGCAGCAGAAAGAAGTTCTGAATGCATTTTATTGAAGGGAAACAAGCAGAAAAAAAGTGGTGTATAAATGGTTTTATAGCTGGCGGGTCAAAATTGACCCCTAAGACAATCTTTGTACCCTAGCTGTGTAAAGCCTTTATGAAAATAGGAAAATAGAAA
>JAZGTK010005376.1:5362-22579 GCA_036877625.1 Ambastaia sidthimunki
AATACAGCAGCATTGTAATATGTGGGATGTGACAGATCTGGAATCAGTATGCACAAGAGAGGCTGGGATTCCTCCAAACAAATCTCAGCTTAAAGTCATTGTTTCAGCCAACGGCAAAATCTCCCACACAGCACCTGTGTGTGTGTGTGTGTGTGTGTGTTATAAAACAAAGGTATTTAAACAAATAAATGTGGATTTTAAAAATAAGAAGAACGTGAAGCTAACATTTATTTTAAACTAATTTCAAATATACTTTTAAATTCAAATAAAATATCTGACTGTATCACACCGGTTATCACATTACTTCCGCATCACACAAAATGTTACACATTGAGGTTACAACTGTAACCTCATTCTGACCCTTTTTTACAGCTTAGTGAATAAAAAAATAATCTCATTCATGTAACAAATGCTGTGTGGACAGTGTCTGTCAGCTCTCACCACAGTTCACAGTTTGCTCCATCAAAAGCATGAGATCATGTCAGTGCTCCTCTCATCGACTGTCAGTGAGAACAGCAGCACTGACCCCCACAGCATCAGATATTAAACATGTTCTCCTGTGAGTCTCTTCAGAAGAGCTGGGACAGATGCTGAGTTCTGTTTGAAGTGTTAATCACAGCTGCTGGAAGTCCTTCCAGAGGTAAACGCACTGCGTGACATCACACACACCTGAAACATGAGTTTCAACTGCAGGAATTCAAACACATTTAAATGTTTCTTTCAGGGCTCATTAAAACAGCCTCATCCCTGTTTTTGATTCTTCTCTAATGCATTTTTTGTATAGATTCATTTACGTATCTTCCAGCTTTCGTGTGATTTTGTGTGATTTATATTTATTATCTGTAGGCAGTAAATCAGTTGAACAAGTAGGAGTGAAAAATGTGTTTTAACAGCGTTTACTGCATGCACTTAAAGTTCAGAAGGTCGAAAGTGGCCAGAAACACCCACATGTTTGTTACATATATGCATGAGTTTTCTGCTCTCTTGTTGTTGCTAGAATCGCCTCTGGCTGTGTTGCAGTATTAGAGGGTCTGATTGTTGGCTTTGCTCTCTGGTTCAGTCTGTATTGCTGCAGACAGTCAGAAAGTCTTGAAGGAGATTCAGACTTTCCACTCTGATATCAAAGCCCAGAGATTCAAGCTCAGAATTACACTCAACCTGAAGTGACACGTGTCATTTTAACTGAGCAGATCCAGAGGTCTTCTGAGGGCATGTTAGATGTGAACATCTGCAAGAGTCGCCGGAGAGACACGAGGTAACGCAACAATGCGATGCTTTCATCATTTGATGGAAAGTCAGACATTATCTCTAAATGGCAGCTGGTGCACCAGTCTTCTCCCGTTAAACACAAGAACAGCCAAGATTCATCATGCATTCCGTTTCTGAGGGTAGCCGCTTTTACACAGTATTTTTCATGGGAATGTTTACATGGCTCGTCTGTTGTGATGGATTTCATAATGACTCGGGTGTAATTCTGTGAGAAAAGGCTGATCTGCTGTTAATTGTTTCCTAGAGCAAAGAAACAGAAAAATCAATTATACAGTGACTGAACAAAAGCAAGTAGGAGAAAGGAAAAAGGAGAAAGAAACATCCCACTGGAGGAATGAAGTTCAGAAAGTTTCCAAACTTTTCCACATGGTCCATCGACTTTAAATCACTGAAATAAAGTGTATAAGCAACAGGCAAAATGCCTTCAAACAAGATCTTTTCTGGGGTTTTTTTCTTTAAGAAAGGGAACTTTCTTTTAAAGAGAAAAAGCCAAATGAATGTCTGTACCCAATCAATTAACTTTGCCTTCTGCTTTGGGAACATGGCCAGAGTTTCGATCCCAAGGAATCGTGTCTTCTTGTGCTGTAGAGTTTGAAAAATGAAGATGCTAATTTCACTCCAGAGTAAAACAAGTTTTATTCCACTTTAAAAGTTTTACACCAACAGAAGTAAAAAGTGCTTTGGACAGAACTGTTTAAACTGATACACACTCTCATGAGATGGCGTGGAAAAAGTGCTTTAATTTTGCACACAGTGCGAGATGCTCATTGTGGCAGCCATGTTGAGATCACATGACCAGCTCACTTCATATCAGTAACACTCACATTATCAGACACTTCTGGTTGATAAACATGTTTTATTACATGACAGCTTTGGCTATTATTTGTACTTCTAGCTCCGCCTCTTCCACTATGTGAGAAAAACTGTGCGGGTTAATTATATGGAGTCCAGCATTCCACATTTCATTTGGTCAATATAAAGGCAAATAGATCTGCTTGCTTTTGAGAATACTTATATTAAGAATAATACAAGATATTTTTCTTTCCAATGTTTTCCAGTTATTGTCAAAATAACTTTGCAGTGTAAAACTCAAATTCAGTCAGTGTCTTTATTTCTGCTACAGTAGGAGTTGAGTGAATGTTTGAACTCAGCAGTGACACAGCTTTCCTCTCTGGCTGAGTGTTACACCTGACCATGATTCTCTGGCTTCACATGAAACAGCTTCTCCAGCCGTGAGAAAGCAAGAATTTTATAGTGGAGTTTCTGCCTAGCACAAAGACACGCACACACACTCCTCTGGCCTGGGGCAAGTGCTGGTCTCCACACAGAAATCAGCTTAAATCTTCTCACTGTACGGAAGGGGACACATGCTGCCCCTCTGCATTCACGCTAAACACTACAATAACTGATCAGTCAGGGTCACAGGTTCAAAACTAGTGAGTACCTGCTGCTGCTGTGAGTGACAGCTGAAACGTATGAGGTCAGCAGTTCTGAGGAAGTGAAATAGTTCACACTGAATGTGTTAAAGACAGTTCTCAGCTACTTCAAATGAGAATGTATCTTGAGTAATGGGTCATGTGATTGTCTGTTTGTTTCATGAATATTACAAAAACACATCACTGGATAATGGGGCTGCTGGAAGATAATATGAGAGAAAAACATCATTTTATCTCCTCTGATTGTGTTTGCTTTGAATTACTCTGACAGTTTCCACAAAATCAGCAGATCAGAAATATCGCCAAAATTTGTTGCTTATTCACTGAAATTGTGTAACAGTAGAACAAAAGTGATACATAATAAATCATAATAAAATCATGCAAAATATCACACATCCATAATTCATAGGATTGTACAGTAACAGTTACAGTATCATGCTAACTGATGATCTAATATTAGCATACTGTACATCAATATGAGGCTCAGCTATAAGATAACCAGTTCACCCTAAAATACTTTCCTGCAGTTACAGTGTGTTGGTTGTGCTGGTCCAGTGTGTCCAGCAGGCAGTCGTCACAGTGGGCATCTGAGAACATGGAGGAACTCAGGAGAACCGCAGAGTTTCATTAGTGATCCGTCTCCTCTCCTGCAGGGTGACATTTGGGGAAATCACGCAGAAATGCTCAAATGTATCTTACAGTCGGCTTCCTGCAAACTTCTGCTCAGTTCTAACATCACATGATTAAAATAGACTATAGATGTGTTTAAGAAATCTTCGGTTTTGGTTTTATTTTGGTAAGTCTGTGGGTCAAATAAGAACAGAGAGAAAACAGATCTTGATTTCATTCAGTCTTCAGGGCTTTATAACTGAACTGAAATGTGGGCATATATCAGTGATTGTCAGAGCCACCCTGACTTTTGATTACACCCCGTATGTTCAGTGCATCTGGCCTGAAGTTTCAGCCAATGATGAGGATGGACTGTGAGTTCTCATAAATCTGGCATTGTCTACACGACAGGGTATTAGCTGCTCAAAACTCATTTGCATCGTGGCATTAAACACAACCATCAAGAGAGCTTTAATTTACAGTGCACTTTTTACTAAATTATTCAGATGGTAAAATTCACAGAACTGTCAGTAGAAGCAGATGTTTGTATTTGCTGAAAGTTTTCTACAGAACTATGTGTCAGTAACTCGTCAGTTGTAATCACAGGTCTGTCTGTAGGAGTCAGTTGCTCATTGTCAACAATTCTGCTGCTGGTTCACTTCCACAAGATTTTGCAAATAAGCATTTTCTGCTTGCATGGCATGCAGCAAGTGCAACATAACAGAAAATGCACCAAACTGAGAATCTTCACAGGCATCTCTGTATGTCTGGATGGGAAGCAGATTTGAGGAGAGTAATGTTCAGCAGGCAGACAGGCGAGATCTGCAGCCGGTGCTTGAGTGAGTTCACTGTCAGCCGTGAGTCTGATGTCTTGTGACACGCTACAGGATCAGCCCAGCCTCCGTTTCAGCGGCGAGCTGAAGACTAACACGAGTCACTCCTCCCATTCAGAGCCCAGCAGCAGATGTTTTCTGCATTACACAAGCCCGACTGGAGCGATTCTTACCAGCCGTGTGTGGCTCGTGTTTGTAGTTATGCTTCTGACTGTCACTGCTTGACTTCCTTGACTTCCAGGAATCTGGTTAAAACCTGTTTAACACAGATAATCTTTGACATCATCAGGGTGTAATAATTAAACGTTAGCTTAATGCCTACAGGATAGTTCCCTCAGAAACAAAAAGGATTTAACCATTTATCCCTTGTGTTGTTCAACACTTGTGAATTCATGTCTTTAATTCAGTGTGTTTTATTTATTCATCATTTATTTCACAGATTTGCATTTTAGCAAAACAGCTTTACAAATACAAATTTCAGAGACATAAAAAACTGTAAAGATGTTAAAAAAGAAATGAAACATAAAAATAAAAGCACTTTCTTCAGCATCTTGTCCAGCAGTAGAAAGTGTCAGTCTGATGGTTTTTAGGATCTGCAGGAATAACTGTGAACACTCGCTGTGCCAGCATTGCACTCCTGAGAGTAACACGTCAGCTGACAGCTGAGGGCCATGCCGTCTTTGCAGCTGTAAATTACAGTAAGCTGTTTGGGGGAAAGGTGTCTTCTGAGGGCTGTGTGTGATTTCACATTTAAAGATGCTGCACTTGTGTTTATGTGCAGTATGAGAGAACTTGAGCGGGTTCATAAGTCTTCATACAGAAACATTAGATACGGGTGTGTGTAAAGGAGGAGAAATACAAAAGAGTTTGTCATCAAGGGTATCAGTGCAGGACAAATAACTCATGTGGAAGGTATTGCAGATGAAAAACTAGAGGCCGGTAAGATTAGTTCAGCATGAGCTGCAATAAAACCTCAGTACAAATATAATCGTCAGGAAACACAGAACATCTTGCTGTTCACTACAGAACCGGTGGCGATCGATTAGATGTGAGGACATTGCTGAGTCTCCTCCTCACAGATGTTCTGCAGAGATCACGAGCTGAGATGATGGGTCGCCTGCATGCTATCATCTGATGATCTGATGATGTTGTCGTCTGATGATCTGATGATGCTGTCGTCTGATGATGCTATCATCTGATGATCTGATGATGCTGTCGTCTGATGATCTGATGATGCTGTCGTCTGATGATGCTGTCGTCTGATGATCTGATGATGCTGTCGTCTGATGATCTGATGATGCTGTCAGCTGATGATCTGATGATGCTGTCGTCTGATGATCTGATGATGCTGTCGTCTGATGATCTGATGATGCTGTCGTCTGATGATCTGATGATGCTGTCGTCTGATAATCTGATGATGCTGTCGTCTGATGATCTGATGATGCTGTCGTCTGATGATCTGATGATGCTGTCGTCTGATGATCTGATGATGCTATCATCTGATGTTAGGAGCTTCACAAACACCTGCTGCTGGAAGACATGCTACAACTCCTTCATTAGCACACTGTCATCATTAAACAGTCAGAGATGTGCTGCATTACAGAGTTGAATCATATGAAAGATGAAACACATGCCTCAACACGTTACAGTAACGTTACATTGTGGTGACATCACGCAGTTGTGAATGAAATTGAGGCTATGTGTTGTTATACACAGAGGTTAAACATTCTAGCAGCAAAAAAACAAATGACAATTTATTCCTGGTCTGCCTGTATAATAGAATTTTATTCATTTATTAGTTTCTTTTTAAGCAACTCTAGGTAGATGATATTTTACAGTATTGTATAAAATCACAACACAGGTAATTATGCTTTAAATATCAAACTATTTTAACTTCAGTAAATTTAATTACAGTAAATGTGTGAACCAGGTGCACAGAAATAAACAGAAAATCTGGAGCTTTTGCATTTCAAACTCATCTTGAGGAAAAGCTTTGTTCTGCTTTATTTATCTGAATGCTCTTGATAACACTCAGGGAATGCTCAGGGAATAATAGCCAAAAGCAATAACAATTTATTTTATAACATTCAGAAGGACACTTCTATTTCCTGTATTGCTTTGTTCTTTAAAACTGGCCAGTTGTGTGGGATTTGTTACTGTTCCCATCGAGTGGATCTGACAAATGACTTCATTATTTTCCTGCTGTTTTGGAACTGTATGATAGTACAGAACAAATCAGCTTGTTTGTCTGTTTAACAGAACTGATACCTGGCTCAGGCAGAACACTTTCCGGCGAGCTGAGCTGCTTGCTTTCATTAGCTGACAGACTGATACTGAAACAGTAGCTCCGTTCCAAAACCTTGCAAGCTGTCTATGTAGACAGAATTTTAAGGCAACATGAAGGCTATTCCAAAAGGCAGGCAGGAACCTTATGCTCCCTTCTGAGATGCTGCAAAGAATCCCACAATGCATTGTGACAACCTTGGTAAAACGACTTATCCAAGATGGTGGACAAAATGAGCAACATATTGAAAAAGAGCCGGTCATTTATGAGGTTCTGTTTGTGTCAGTGCTGCAGCTGCCTGCGCAGACAGCAAAACAGCTCACGACATTTTAGCCCAAAGTCATTGTGTTACACTCAGTGAAAAACAAAAGATGCGTCACACCCTGTAAGCTACACAGTCTAGACAGTTTTTTCTTTATAAACAGATAAAATAAATAAATTCGCTTTATGCTTTGATATTTCCTTCAGTAAACATTTGTACTGCTGTCCAGCTTTTCGGTCAATATTATTAATTCAACGGCGGGGCTGATCCACAAATCAGTTTTATTCTAGCCATGAATAAAGATGAGGAATCCGTCACTGCATGCAGTCTTTATATTCTACACTCCCCAGTGGGATGTGATGTCAGGTGGGGCTCTGGAAGGCCACTGCTGATGGGGATGCTGTTTATGAGTCTATGGGCTGTCAGATGTGAGCTGTGCAGGCTGGTGTGTTTGCTCTCCTCTCTACACACACACACTGCTCATAATTAATCACAGGCCTCTGCGTGACTGGACTCATGGTGACCTTTACGCTTCTTCACAGGGACAAATGTTACTTTTGCATATTTAGATCAGCAACGCATTGAAATTTACTTAATGTGATTAAAGTGTCTCTGAAGTATTGCTGATGACTCGCATAACAATTGGGTTATTTTAGCCCTGCAGTATAAAAGATCTAATGGATCATTTACAGAGAGTTTATATTATACAGCAACTTAAAGATGCAATCGTTGTGAGAAAGGGGTCTGCAGAGATGACCGTGTGTGTATATGCAATAAAACAGTGTTGAGCAATGATTTAAATGGTCCCTCATCCCCCAACCCAATTTGTACAGCCCACTACCTGCTGTTCATCTGCTGAATATTAAACAACGGGTCAGAACCCACACAGAAACAAAGTTCTAAAGCTTCACAGCATCTGTGTCCTCGTATACACATGATGAATATATCTGTACTGGGTAAATAAAGCTGTGTTCTCTCTTTTATTGTTCTTACTGTTTGTTTATCTGTGAGTTTGTTTGTTTATCTGCTCATTCATATCTTCAGTTAGCCAGCATTACATGAAAACATAACATGAAATGTCTTATGATTTGTTTTTCTGTATACATTTCCTGATAGGAGATGTTAGCTACTGCTATAACTGACCTGATAAGTTACACGTGTGTGTGACACCCCAGAATCTAAACAGAAAGAGTTCAGCCAATCAGAAGTCCAGTCATGATAGCCAAACAGAAAACTAGCCAATAAGGAATCCATTTATCAATCTGTAAAAGGCCACATGAAACCTTGTGAATTTATTTGCCATTGTCTCTAAGGAGTTACATTGATTTATTCACTATCTGGTCAAGAGATCAGCCAGGTAACCGAATGCTAATGGCCTGTTGTGCTCTGATGACAGATCCTCTTACAGCCGGACGTTCAGGAGGAATATCCAAACCTCATCCAATCAGGTTTGTTTTTAACCAAATACATCCTGCATGTATGAATGTGAATCAGAGCAGTTAGATAAAACGAGGTGTGAGGTTGAATTCTAGGTGATATGTGTGTTTGGTGAAGAGCAACAGTGTGAACAGACAACAGAGGTCTGAAGGAATATTTGGTGAGGCTGAAGACATTTCAGTCAGAATGAATTTGTCTGATCACCGGAGATCAGGGGACGGGTTTATTTTGCTTCAGCAAGCTAATAGGAATGAATAATTCAAGTCAGCTAACCTTTGTACCAACTCTAATTTATGTTATTCAGGCTGTAGGTTTTCTCAATTAAATTTGCATTCTAAGGATTTCTTTCTCCCCCTTTTTTTGTGTATTCTTTGCTTAATAGATTTGTCTGAGCACTGAATTGAAATTTCCCTGAGCATCAGTTGGTGTGTGTGTGTGTGTGTGTGTGTCTAATGGTAAGAATCACACACACCTACATTGTGGGCATCAGCCAGTGGTCCTCACGAGGGAAATTATAGATAATAATTGTTTCCAAAAATGCATAATTGTTTTTAATTTTTGCTCGGCATAATAGGTTGTTACATTAGAAGTTCAAGGGTCACGTTTTATTTCCGCTCCACCAGCCAATGAATGCACAGATACCGTAGACCCCCTTCGCTGTCAATCATACTGTCCATCAGTCAACTGTCAGAAGACAAAATCCTGCACTGGAGCTGCAGTTAGTCTCTGCTGACTTCATTCCTCACTGGTGTGGACACGGCTCAGCACACAGAAACATCCTGCAGGTTTATCCTCACAGGAGACTCTCTGCTCGCTTCTCAAGCTCTTATTTTTCCTCTCACTCCGGCTGTGTGTTGTTTGGTGTTCTTGTTGTATTTTGCATGCCTCGACTGGACTTTGCTTTGACAGCCTTTGCAAACTGTTGCTCTGGATATCAGATTGCACTCAAACCTTCCGTGCGTCACTGTGTTGCCATGACAAAGAGATTGGCAATGCATACTGTACAGGCATAAAGTATATACTGTAAATACATATTTGATAATGGTACAGTTTACACGCATAAACGTTTATTTGTTTATAAATTCATGATTAAATTAATTTGGTTATTTTAGTAAGTTTAATGATGCACTTACATCAATACAGTATTTGAGCAACATTTATCATTACTGCTTTGAACAAACCTGCCCTTGTGAAAACTCTAATTAAATAAATTGTAGTTGTATAATGTAAAACGCACAATTAAACTAAAAGTAGTCAAAACACTATTAAGGACATTATGTTGCCTTGGGATCCACAATCAAAGCTGTGAACTGGCAGAATATGATTGATGATGATGTTGAAGAGAAAAGCCAGCGTGATTATTTTAACCCTCAGTTGAAATGTGGAGCTTTTTTAGGGCTAAAGTGACATCTTTTGGAAGAAAGATGAAGCTACACCGTTCTGGAAAATACTGTCGGGTCTCTTTACATAATTCCTTAGCGGCTTCATGGTTGTAGATTCAAGTGAGTCAGTCTCCAAATAAGCTCACAAAATCTGAACAGTTTCCCAAAAATCTTACATAGCCCCGCCCCCAACTCACACTATTGGCTGAGGCAGAATTTGATGGATCGGGCTGCTGTGATAAACAAAGCCACTATGTTTACAGTCTTGAATAAGTCATATCAGAAAAAGCAAAGATATCTCTTCCTTTAATCAGTCACATGCTGTCTTTAATAACATATAACCCCACAGCATTAATCCAGACTGAGTTTTAGGTTATTTCAGAATGGCACTGAAGCACACTGGAGTATTTCTGGTGTGTGGGACAGTATTTACAGTGATGCTGTGTAGTACACATAACACATAAGGTGCTGATTTAGGAAGCCTGTCACATCAGACCGCAGTGTGTGTACTTCACAAGTACACACTCCCTTTTTAGCACCCACTCAGTGACACTCACAGCTACACAATCTGGCTGCTTCCATGAAAGGTGTTAAGAGTTAATATTTTTAGAGAAAACACATCTATAAATATTCAAGTGTGTTCCTAAAGAATTTAAAAAGGAAAAAAATAAGAGTCTCAATTTGAAATCTTGTATCTATATGAATGTTTCCATTAATTTCATTTGATTTCCAGCAACGGTCTGACTGGGTTTCATAAAATGTGTGAAACATCAGACAGTGATGCAACAGCTCACGCTGGTGATGATCAGACCGGCAGGAAACTCTGCTGCCAGAGACTGATTCCCCCAGAGAGGAAATTACAGGTCATGTTATTCACCAAATCTGTTGTTGATTTTCACAGGCTGAGACAGAACTAGCCTGTTTAAATTTTCCACAGCAGGAGGGTGAGTTCATTTGATACTGACATCACCAGCCCTGTGTGCCTCCATTCTGTTGTCACAAAATCATCAAACCAATTGAATCTACATAATCAAACCCATGTAATGTCATTGGATCAATGGAATAACTATTGTATATCTGGATATAAGAGTGATACACTGTCTTGTTAGGGAATATAAACACGAGGATTTAGCGTTATTGTATTTCTGCAGAATTTAGAGTCTTTTAAATCCATTTACATAATGAGTTCATGTCTACAGAGGAGGAAAATGTTTGTGTAAGAGTGTGCATATAAAACGCTGTCTTTTTAAACTACCATCAGAAGATTTGGGATTTCAGCACACGGCATCATGGCTCTTTAATCTGCATTAATTGCTCACCGCAGGATGTCTTGTAATGTGATGTAATGATGTAATGTTCTCTTCATTACTCTGATCTGATTTCTCTCTTTAAACGTTTCCTGCTAACAGACACAATGTTTCATGAGACACCTTCTGCCAAACCTGCAAAACTCCAGAATGAGTGTCAGCGGCTGCACTGAATGAGCTGTAACGCTCAGCAAACCCTCAGGAAACAAAACCCACACATGAATCTCTCTTCATGTGCCTCCTTTCATGAAGGAAAAGCAAATGGCCCACAAAGAGTGAGATCATTAGAGAAAATGATCATCACATTCATTTCACATTATCACTGCATAGAAAAACAGGAAATTAAGAAGCAAAGCTTCTCTGCTAACAGAGATTCACTGAAGTTTTAAGAATGAATTTTGTCTCAGATTATTTATGATTAGAAACAAATGAGGTAGCTGTTGGCATACAGTAAGAGGACAGGTGGGCACATTAATATTGAGTGTATGACATTTAATGAAAATGACCTTTGACTGCAGAGTTTGGCTGAGGACAGTTTGTGACATTGTTGAGGTGTTTGCTGAACTTTTCAAGGGCACACGTGTGAGATTACCATTTTTATGAGAAATATCTGAGATACAGTACAATACACAAACGTGTGTTTGCTCCTCGTTCATTTTATTGCTGTCTTTGGAGAGACAGTTGAGATTCTGGAAATCTCCCTTGTGTTTTTCTTTCCCAGTGCTGATAACAATGCCGATTTCAGAGCAACACCGTGTCGATGACACTGAGCTTCAGAAGAATGGAAAGATCTTTTCCTCGCGGAACAGCAGTTTCTGCTGTCAATACTTCTACAATGTTGGCTCATTACGCACACTTTCCTTTTGTTTTCCATCGATTTTTTTGAGCTCCTCTAAATCTACAACATAATCTGCTGAGGTGATTACAGCCCACCACCACAGGATGAAATACTGAAGATTTGTTCCCGGCTGATTTAACAAATACATAAGTGAGAGCGACGGCAGAGGATTTGCTGTTTTTTATTGCAATTGTTCAGACAGATCTCATCAAATCACACCTCTGGATTCTCACCCAGGATGTAATTAACAATAAACCTGCCCTGTGACAGCAGCTTACACAAAGTCACATGTCGAAACAAGCAGTCTACAGGAATAATTCTATTAATGAAGGTTACTAAAGCAAGAAAAACAGAAAGACTGAGAGCAGATATATTGAAGAGAGGAGGAATCTGTCTAATTAGTAATGTGCATGTGTGACCCATTTCCAACATAAACTTGACATAAGTTTCCTCTCTTTCTTCATCATAGCTGCTCCAGGTCTAAATCTCCGGCTGTGTTGAATATAATCCAATTACAGTGGACTCAGTTATTGAAGTTCAAGGCTGTCTGCAATGGCTCATTATATGAAATCTAAGCACTGTGTTGTGGACTCTGCATGCTTTGAAGGGAAGAAGCCTGAAGAGTAGCAGAATTCTTCATTTCTGGCGGGGATTAGTGGACAGAGTCAGCGTGATGTTTCACTGCCTCAGGAATGTGTTTAATACCCGGTGCATGGACACAGCCCGACTCTGTGGAGCAGAACAGGGTCACGCTCAGTGGCCAGAGAAATGTGACTGGAAGATTTTGTGATTTTGCATCTGACAGACTGTTTCAGAAAGAAAGACCCAGACTTGACTTTTCAACTCGACTTTGTGTTTGTGTTTTCTCAGACACACACACATCACTAATATTCATCAGCTCTGCAGAACTTCTGTGGTTTCAGGAGTGATATTTACACAACATTGATGCTTTTATCAGCAGTGAATAAAGCTACATTTGTATTTAAGCTACATTTCATTAGCATGTGTATTTCCTGGGAAACGTGCCTTTGACCTTGGTGTTGCTAGGCTACAGGAACACAACATGATACGTTGCACTTATTAAACGTATCAGTGGGATTCAGCGGCTCAGCAGCATTTTTATATGTTATCATAGCGACACCTTGTGGACGTTTATATATAATTCTTTTAGCAAGACGTACATACATGGATAAATGCGTTAAATAAATTAGTTTATATAAAGTCCTTTTTATAAATGTTGTAAACAAGATTATGTACTGGATAATAATAAAATATAAGAAAAAAACTCATTATGGCAATTAAAGTGAATGGCAAAGGTAAATAAATACTTTATTTGATATGAAAACGCCATGTACAGTTATTGTCATCTGGAGTTATAGTGTTCATGAAGTATGTACTGCAACAAACCCTTCAGTCTTCTCTGAGTGAGACTTTAAGTTGACTTTTCATTAATAATACCTCACAATAATACCTCATAATACCTTTCAACTTCATAGTTATATGTATCACAGCATTTCTAATGTAATAAAACTCTCTCTCTCTTACTAGAATCTCAAGTGCTGTATCTCCTACACGGCTCCACAGACAAACTTTTGAGTTAAAAGACCTGCTATCAGCTGGAGGTAAATAATCAGTTAAAAGTCATATGATAAGAGGCAATAACTGTTTCATCAAAACATCCAGACCGGTCCATAAACAAGCAGATGCAGCGTTGCATGTTTTACAGTGTACTGACTCTTGCAGAAGGTCAAAATATCTCTCTTAGCTGTATGAAGCAATGTTTCATCTCCAGACATTCATTATTTATGTGTTTCAAGGAATAGCTGAAATGCATGTGGGGTTGCCTATTCATCATTTCAATTTCTCACACATGCCAAGCTAAAAATAACTCTCCAATTATTGACAGGCTCAACAAACTCTGGCTCCAGCCAAAGGTTAAACGTCCACGTCTAAAGCCCATTGTGAAGCAGAGCAGTGTGGTTTGTGTGGGGCATGCCTGACATTGCTGTATGGGGGTGACCCCTGATAATGGTTTGTAAGCAGTTCTTCATCTTAATTCTGAGCAGCTCCTGCACATCACTGCTGTAACATGCCATGAGTGAGATGACAAGCATTGTGACCACATGAGGTAATGAGAACAGCTTGCCGCAGAGTTACACCAGTCTCAGGTGCACAAACACATAACTTCATAATGACATGAGCTCAGTTGTTTATGCTTGTGGTCATGTTAATGTGTTGAAACACGTCATTCACATGCAGAGGATCTTGTGAATAGCTATGCTGTGTTCTTAAACACTGGACATTTTAACAATGTCCATAGAGACCTGTTTTTAATATTGTTTTTAAAATATGCAATGCAATTATTAAAGGTTGAGAAGTAATATGCTAAACACAATTTATTTATGTTATACACTGTACAGGAGAATCTGATGGATTTTGGCTTGTTTTTGTTCAGGTTATATAAGACAAGCTTTCTGTGTTTTGTTGGTTTGTGCAATAACAAATTCAAAAAACGGAAAAGTAAAACTCTTCTATTGATGAGTTAGCACAACAATTTTATACTCTACACAATCATTTGAAATGAATCATTTAGACATACATAAATAGTTGCCATATATGAGAGACACTAATGATGCAACATAACAAATATTACTGATATATTAAGAGGAAAAGCAATCTGTGAAATAAGAGGATTATTTTCAGCCGTCCATCATTCATTTTCATGTGCAAATTTAAATTGTTTAAATGTTTTCAGTTGTATTGCAGAATGTGATTCTTGAGCTAAATATAAATAAGTTTCATTAAAAAATAATATTTAATTACCTCTTTTAAAGGTGGTTTTGAATATAAAGCTGGTGCAAGAAATCTGAGGGTGTTTTTATTTTAATTGACTCTGTCGTGTTTTTATTGGCTACGTAACATTTATCAGTTTTAGGCTCTTTCCTGGCTGTGAGTACATTTCAGAATTAATTTAATTAATAGATATTCATATTACTGCAAACATAACTAACAAGCATAATGTCCTTACCAGTACATGACATATGCTGTCTGTTTAATGCTGACGGGAAAAAACCTGGCCAATATGAGGGACTGTAGACTGTCCTAAAACATCAGACCCGCCAAAAAACTGTTTTCAGTGTCAATTTAAAACTTTTTTAATCAATATTCTAGAGAATGGAATTAACACCACTGCACTGTTTGCTAGACAGTTTTGGTCTGTTCATAATTTATATCATTTATATATCTATTATATACTATATACCTAACTTTTGGTTATACTGCTCTTACCCCCGACTGCTCCCCGGGTGCCACAGTGCTGTCACAGATCCGGCTGTGTGTTCAATGCAGAGGACAAATTCTGAGTACGGGTCACCATACTTAGCCTACATGTCACTTCACTTTAATTACTGTTATTTCATATATCAAATTCAGATTATGAATAGTGCTGGTGTAAATCCTGACTATTAAATACATTTAAGGTGCTTAATCATGTTGCTGCAGTGAGTTTTTCACCGTGCTATAAAACTTTCTTGGAAAAGAAGCTTCTCGTTGTTCTAACAGAGATTTACACACACACACATCGTCTTGGTTCCTTACTAGGACTTACTGCTTGTGTCATGGCATAGCCGTGCCTCTTCCACATTTAGAAAACTTCTCTCATGGTTACCTAATGTGTCCCATGAGACAATGACAAGGTCACACAGATCACAAAAGCTTCAGGTGGACCTTGTTTGCAACTTGACCTGGTAAACTGCAAAACCAACTCTCAGATATGAAACATAAAACACAGTCATTTGTCATAGGATCTGATGTCCTGAGGCGACATTATGAGTAACAGATGATTTCTGAAATGTCCAAAGAACTGTGGCTATAAACTTTATTTTACTTCTATGTTTTTGTGTGTGTTGTCTTTTCTTAAAAGTAAGACCCTGATACATCAGTTTCTCTGTTAAAATGGAAAGTTTCTCAGTGAAAAACTGTTTATTTATTCAAAATGAATTCTTGATTTACTGAAAAACAAAAAACTAATAAATAAAAAATGCGTCTATGACACTTTTGATGTGTAATAATTAAGCGTATTGTAATTTGAGACCGTTTGAGTCTCTGAAGATTGTATAATGAAAGAAGTATTGACTTTTTTGAATGTGACATCACAGCTGTACGTGGCACTGGATCTGCAGCACTGTGATCACGGGGGTTTTGGTCAAGGTGTTGAAAACAGAATTAGTGGGGGGTGTTGGTAGTCATGTGTCGTCATGTGCATGCCAGTCTCCATCAAAGCATGGATGACATCACCATCAATAATGAACATGATCAATGACCAACAGGAGGGGGCCGGTGCGTATAAAGAGCAACAAGAAGTCACAACACACAAACACGACACTGAACGACACATGGACCCACTCGCTACAGCAGCTACCAAACATCAAACCAGTCAAATAAAAAACATCGGTAAGACTCAGTAAGTTAAATCATAGCATAGTATCAGTGAAAACAGTTAAAAATCTCTTTACTCTCATTAATCACTAACTTATCCTGCAGGTATCAATATGTCACCCATACGTTCTTTGGAGAAATTCCTTCTGATTGTTTTGCTGTGGGCTCTGTGCAGTTTGTTGTATCTTGAGGGACTACCAGTCTGGTAAGAAACTTTAAGATATAAAGGTATTCTTTACATTTTTGAGATATGAATTAAAATCTGACCACCCCACTTCTCTCTGTGTAACAGTAAGAGGTCAATCAGTGAAGTTCAGCTCATGCACAACATCCGTGAGCACAAGCAGGTGTTGAACAGACAGGACTGGCTCCAGCTCAAGCTCAACAATATCCTCACAGCTTCATTAAACGACTCCCTCAAGAAGCAAAAAGAGGAAAATGAAGGCAGACGTTTAGGAAAAGGAGACAGTCCCACCTGGATCATGAACTGACCAAACTGACCTCACTGAAAAACTGATTCAATAAGTAATAAAAACTGTTCAACATCAGTGCAGGAAGAGGACACCGTAAGTGTCAATTAAAAATAGTGCTGCATTTAGAAAGCACGCTGTCTTTTTTATTTATTTTCAGTGTTATTTGTTTTTGCAATATTATTATTTAAATATCTATTTAATATTAATTATTTAAATATTAATAAAACTCTGTTCAAATCATGTGCAGGAATTGCTGTGCATAGGGACGACGTCTTAACCTTGTAGCCCTGTCCCTGTTTTCTTTTGTGTGTAGAACAGCTAAATGTTTGTTTTTCAAGAGTTTATTTTTTACAGAAACGTAACATGTGTTTTTAATAATGTGTTTAAATGTCTGATTCACTGTCTGCGCTTTACCATATTCATTAATCGCGTGCGTTCTACGCCGCATCTCGCAAATCTCGCGATACTTCGAGCGGACGAGAGAGTCTCGTTTCCTGTCAGCCGTTGGTGGTGATTCATTTTTTCAGAATAAACCTGAGAGTCCTCGTCAGTTTTGATGGTTATTTTCTCTGTTAGCGTCGCTGCTCAATACCACTAACTAGTTATTTCACAAACTATGCTCACGACACTGTAAGCAGGTAAGAATGCGG
>JAZGTK010005377.1:0-22579 GCA_036877625.1 Ambastaia sidthimunki
GTTCAAGTTTATTTATAAAGCGCTTTTCACAATGGTACATTGTTACAAAGCAGCTGTACAAATTACATGGGAAAACATCCAGGGATAGTGAAAACATCCATCGATAGATACAGAAATGAAAAATGAAATATTATATGGAGTATATGACATATGCAGTTATATGTAAAATATTGAATTACTGGACAGTATTACTTGAGTCTTTCCAGAATTACTTGAGTCTTTCCATTCCTTCTCCTTTGTCAATGTCCTGCCCCTCAAGGCAGCATTATTTTTTACAAATTTTGCAGCTTCTACTAGCATGACATTCAGGGGAGTCTGCTCAGCAATAAGAAACACCACAGAGCTTTGGCTGCTAAGTGTTTATCCGACCAATGAACAGGAGCCATTGGCAAACATTAGCCACAAATGCTGTGTGTAAAAGGCACAGAAAGTCAATGCAAACTGATAACTGAATGGTGGGTGGAGGGATGTTAAGAGTAGGGCGGGAGTGTAGCCTTACTAATTAGGTGAAAATGGGTGGAGGTGAGACAGAGAACGGTAGTTCCAAGAAGCTAAGCTTTTTTTTGGACACGGGGTGCAATGTGAGGCACCAAGGACTTAACAGCCTTTTATTTGTGCCTGGCACCCTTGTCATTTTTCATTGATTATTTTTTATTAAACTTTAAGAGCAGAGAGAGATGTGTATAATGTGTACGAAAAAGAAAAAGGACAAAAGAGATGGGGAAGAGAAAGAGAACGAGAAGACCCCTCTTCCCCTTAGAGAGTGAGCACCTGTGTCATTGTTATGCTTGTTGCCTAGTAACAAAATTCTTTGCCGCCCACCACAGAAAGAGTGGAAGCCATGTATGAACACAGGAACAAAGACTCAAATTTCATAGACATCTAAAGAGTTTATATAGGAAATGTGACTGCTTGGTGTGTACATCTCTAATTTAAAGGCATATGACTGTCACAGATTCTATAGTGAAGTGTTTTGTAATTTGTGTTTTAAAATGACCTTAGTATACCATTCCTAAAAACATTTGCATTTCAACATATTTTCAATTTCATATTGCTAAATTCATGTTAGCCATTAGCAACAAACATCTGTACCTTACAGATAGCCAACATAGCCAAACTGAAAATATTATTTATTAGCCAAAGCAATAAGCATTTTTTCTTTTAACATTATTAAACATTAATGTGTTTTATTATAAGGCTTTTACTGCTGTATTATAAAAAACAATAAGCCACCATACATTACAGTCCTTATTACTATGGTTACTAAGAGGTTAATAATAGGTAAAAACATCTTTTACCAGTTTTGCAAACAATATGTGAGTTCAATTCAATTTTAATTAAATCCAATTTTATTAGCAGTTACTTGAGTAAGCCAAACCCATGATTTGTTATTTGTTCCTCTGCAAAGTGTAATGTATTAACCACTTCATGGCCCACTTCATGCCTTAATAGTTAATATTGATGGATTTAATATTGGGTTATTCCTAGCTAACAATTTTTTGCTTCCCAGAACATACTTAAAATTTTCCAAAATAACCAAATAGGAACCATAAGGTAACATTGGAGGAATGTTCTGTTTTCTGCATTCTTGCTGGGTCCCAAGAGGAGACCCATGTGTGACAGAAAGACCTCAGAAAGACCATCTGGCACCACACAAAAAATGAGAAACCAAAGGATGTCTCCCAATAGAAGCTCCATCAACAGGTTCATGGCTGGCAGAAACAGCAACTGGAGACTGAAAGCTCCCAAGGAACTCTGTCCAGGAGAGATATTATGTCTGAGAACCTGCTTTGGGTCAGCCAGAATGGCGCTACCAGGTGTAGATGATCTCTGTCCTGGCAAAACCTGGCTAGGACTCCTGGGAGCAAGGCTAGCATGTTTAGGTCATTTGTCTGTATCATTTGCATTGGCCATGTCTGTATCATGGCAACTAGCCTCTTCTAACCCAGTGGTTCTTAACCAGGGGGGGACATTCTCCCGGGGGAGGGGGGGGGGCGCGAGCACAGGACGGGAGGGGAAAAAAATAATGAAAAATCACGGACTCACTGGCTGTTAGTACAAAGGAGATGCAGCAGAATCCTCCCATGTCAAAGTGCAAGCGGTTGGACAATTATAACACACAAGCAAATCAACCACACAGTTTCATTTCAAATCTACCAATTAAAACAGAGGGAAGTATTTTTAACCCGTGACACGACATCAGCGCTACTATATAAGCGTCCGCACACATGTATAGCACCATTCACTCTATTTCTCTTGCCAATTTCGCTTGTGCCATCTTGTGCCGCTATCTGTTAGTCATCTCTTTATTTACTTAAAAAACCCAAACAGTCTTTTTAAAGTCTTTTTTGTGTTCCTTTGAAGCCATGTTTGTTAACCCACTTAAGCGTTGATTATGTTCGGGTGTTCCTGATTAAGTGGGTTATTTAAGCAGCGTATTGTTTCCTGTTGGGTGCGATGTTCCTTAAGTAAGTCCCCTCGTTTTCCTTCCGGGTTGCATCCCTGTGGTTTTGTTTAATGTTTTTCTTAGTTTATTCCTGTAACTCCTTTGTTTAAATAAAAGCTGTGGTGTAACGGTTAGAGCGTTCGCTCGTCACGCCGGAGACTGGGGTTCGAGACCTGCATAAATAAATGAAGATTATTCATTTAGCCTGATGTGCCAAAATGTATTCTCCCCCCATAATCTTTAAATCCCCCCCAAGTAACCCATGTATTGGGGAAATTCCCCCAGTTTAAAAAAACCAAATTCAAAAATCTATCTATCTATCTATCTATGCAAGGTGGCGCCGGGAAGAGGGGGGGCCCCAACTGCATTGAACCAGTTTTGGGGGGGGCCAGCTTGCAAAAGGTTGAGAACCCCTGTTCTAACCCATTGAGCTGGAAGAGTGAGGCTGAACCAGAGCAGACAATTGGTCGACTCCTTAGAGGCGAAAAGGTCTACTTCGGCTTTTGAGATGAAACCCATTTTTCTTTAGCCAGAACTGAAATTTTCTGTTGGTTGGCTGCTACTGCCATGAGGCCTAACAGCCTCTGAATCCGAACTGTTGCTAAAGAGCCGAAGGACCATTCTGAGTTTCAGAGCTTCTTCTTCTAGGAAAATGTATGCCCTATAGTGGCGGCTCTTTGTGTCATGGTTTGAGCAACACCATGTTGTCTCAGTTCACTGCCCTGTTGGCTCAGTGCTGGAGTTCTTACAAGTGTTCCTTTCTGCAGGGTTAGCTCCTTACTGTCTTTACTGTAGTCTTAAAGGCCTTATCAGGGGCTCCTTTTAAGCCTCTAGAGTCAGCTTTAAGTTAAGATAAGTTTTTGACTCTTAAGGTGGCTCTATTATTAGCTTTGACATCACTTAATTGGGTTTGGATTTTGCTCTTGGCTTTGTTAAAGCCATTTTACTCTAGACCAAACTATATGCCCAAGGTGCTGGCTACTGCCGGTTACCCAGTGGTGTATCAGGCCCTCTGTCTTCTGCCACATGAGTTGCCAGAACAAGAAAGGTTTCACTTATTGTGTCCATTTAAAGCTTTGAGGATCTATGTCCACCACTCAAGCCAGTGGAGTAAAACCTTTCAACCCCTTTGTTTTGGTGGTTGCAACTGAGGTAACGCAGTCACCAAACAGCATCTCACTGGATTACAAATGCTATTACCCTGGCTTATGAGGCTTGTGACCTAGTGTCACTCCTGGACATCAGGGCCCATTCTACCAGGAGTGTAACATCATCTAAGGCACTGCCTAGGGGAGCACCCTTAAGTGATGTTTGTACTGCGCCAGGCTGGTCCTCTCCACACACTTTTATTGGATTTTACAGCCTAGACTCGAATACAACACCAGGCATTCAGGTCCTCTTGAGTTGACGGTCTCTCTTTCTGCTCCTAATGGTCTCTGTGCCAGTGTTTCACAGCATGACACAGCGTTCCCTCGAAAGGTAACATCTTTGGTTGTGCATGTAACCTGGTTCACTGAGACAGGCAACAAGTCTCTGTGTTGTGTTGCTACACTTCAGTCATGCCTACACGGCCTTCCCTTAGACTTAGTATCTGGTGACGTGTTTTACATGCACATTTTAAAGGTTATGTGGTGCCCAGCACTAATCCACATGACCTTGACCTGCCTATAAATAGGTGTGATTTCACAAGTGTTCAGACCCAGGTGTGCCTTAAGGCCAACCTGCTCCCAGTAGAAGTTAGGAGCATGTATTTCCCCATAGCATCAAGCTAATTTTCCCTTTTTCAGGTAACCAGCTTACAAATGTAATCTGAGACGTTTTTATCATTTAGTAATACATTAGTCAAAATTTAGCAAAAACTTCAACTTCACGACTCGGAAATGTCCTGTTATAATAGCTTTTAACATCATCAGTCATCAACAAATAAAACATTAGAATACAACTGGTTACAGGTTTCTACTCAATGTAGGTCATAGCAATACAAGACTATCAGTTAATCAAAATATATAATGTATATTAGTATCAATAACCAAAAAGTCTTACCCTTTGTATTTTCTATAAAGAAATCCCTCTGAGATAGGCCAAACATTGTCCCTAAAGAACAATGCAAAACATTTGGCCATATACTGTTCGACATAAATTGTTTAGCCACTTTCACTATTCTTACCATTTTAATTCCTTTCTTTAGCTCTACCTGCTTGTAAGCACAAAGAACAGCACTGCTCGGGCTGTCACACTAGATCAAAGCTGTACTGATTACTTCCACTTTGTCACCTTCATCAAGAAATTATTCTGACGCGCACTCACACCCTGGTCTCCCCACATCAATATGCGTGCTGTGAAAAAAAGCAGACAGCATATAAATAATGAAAAGGTGGGCATGCTCCAGCTTTGCACTGTCTCTCTTTCTCTCTGTTTCTGTTTTAATTGTGACCTGCTGGTTAGAAAGTCGGACTTGTAACCAGAAGGTTGCCAGCTCAAGTCCAATGCCAGGTAGCAACTGAAGTGCCTTTGAGCAAAGCACCCAACCCCTGATTGCTCCTGGGTGCAACAGTTCTGCCCACTGCACGAGTTGCTGTGTTCACAAATGCGTCACCTCATTTCAACGATTCCTTAAACTCTCTTTCACTTTCCCCCTTTGTCACCTTAAAACTTTCTGGGGAAAAAGGTGTACCTGAAAGAAACCTTTCCAGGATTGCAGCTATTGAAGAAGAGAAACCTTGTTTATGTTTGTCTGTACTAGTCTTAGTACAGAATCTTGACAGTACATTTGACGGTGTAGTACATTTATCATGATTTTATGATATTACACATGGTGACAACCTGCTTCAGCCAAATGACCTAATATATTGATGTCAATAAGAAAGTATGATAAATCAATTACTTAAGTCATCACATTATCACACTAATAAAAGAACAGAAACCTCCCTGGAGTTTTAGGAGTTGGAGAAAATTGTGTATCTGCCAAGGAACTGTCAGCATACCTTGCACAGCACAGCATGAGCATTCCCTGCAGAATTCCTGAGGGATTACTTAAATGACTGCATCTCCCTGGGGTGGGTATGCCTGCAGGAGCCTCCTCTAAGACACATAGTTCAGACCCACACATGGCATCATTGTAATATCTCTTTATAGTTTTCTGTTGCTTACTATTATAGGCTTTTTTGCTGTAAATTTTAATGCTTGGATGTTGCATTAATTACTTAATTGCTTTTTATAGAGTTATAAATCATTAAACAAACACATGTAATTGCACCTGAAATTGAAATGCATTGCTTATTTTTAAATCAGTGTTAAGGCATATGACCACAATATGAAAGCGTGGCATGTATTTATGCAATACAGGATTGTATGTTTTCAGGAAGCCTATTACTCCAAATCTAGGTGTGTGAATGGATTCAGGAACAGACAAGGATTACAGCTCTCGCTGATATTATTTAATCCCAGCATTCAACATGTTTTTGATGGCCCTTTATTACCTCATGATCACCAGCTGGGGGGATTTGGCATAGATAGGGCTGCTGCCAACTACACATTCCCTCTCAAACTTGTGCTGGCAGCTGTACAAATGCTTCCTGTTTCCTACATACTTTCCTGTATAGTCTTTTATATACTCTACATTCGACTTGTGATGGATTGTCTCGGCAGTCCAACAAAAATGCTCTGATAGGCTTCAGTATTCATTTCAACCCTGTATAAGCAGAATATAGAAAATAGATGGATGGGTATTTTAAATTCCTGTATTCCTGTAGCTCAGCTGGTAGAGCATTGCGTTAGCAGCGCAAAGGTTGTGGGTTCAATCCCAGGGAATACATTAATGCCCTTACGGCTCTGCCAGTGGTGCCTGCCTGGCCGGTGGTGCCTGTGCCTGTGTCCAGCCCGGTGGTGCCTGTGCCCGAGCTCGTTCCGGAGGTCCCAGTGCCCGAGCCCGTTCCGGAGGTGCCACTGCCCGAGCCCGTTCCGGAGGTCCCACTGCCCGAGCCTGTTCCTGAGGCCGAGGCCAACCAAGCTCTGGATTCTACTCCTCCGGCTTCACTTCGTCCTGCCATCCCACCAGCTTGGTCCGACTCCTCTATCCCTCAGACTCCACCTCCGTCCTCCGTCTCACCGGCTCCACCACATCCCTCTGGATCCAGGCCTCTGCTTCGGTCGCCAGTGAGCCCCACTCCGCTCTGGCCCTCCGGATCTTCGTCCTCGCCAGGGTCCTGCTCCGGGATCCTGTTCACGTCTGTACTAGTGAACAGGCCATTCGTTGGGCGTGGGGTGGGCTCTGTCACGAACTACATTACCCAGAACCCCATGCTGGGACCACGCCCACTACAGGTGGTGGCGATTAGTCTCATTAAAGGCAATATATAAACTCACCTGTGCTGCTGCTCGGAGCGAAGTCTCATTTTGCCCCGGCTAACGTCTCCGTGCATTCTCTCCTGTGGTTTCTGGTTTCCTGGTTTGTGTTTTGAACTGCCTTCTCGTTTGTGATTGTTAGCCGCCTGCCCTTGGACTTTCGCCTGTGTCTTGGATTACGCTACCTGCCTGCCACCTGCCCTGATCTGTGCTTGTTTTCTCGCTTACGTTTTGGACTACCTGTGTTGCCTTTGTTTGCTGTGTGTTTGACCCTTGCTTGCCCGACTATGTTCTTGTATAATAAAATGCTGCATATGGATCCTCCTGTGTGTGAGCAATCATTACAACTGTAAGTCACTTTGGATAAAAGCGTCTGCCAAATGAATAAATGTAAATGGGTATTTGACACTTTCCATGAATAGGGTGCAAAAAGGGCCTAAAATTGATGAAAGAAAGAAGTATTTATCAATCAACCTCAGGAGGTCAAACTAACAATTATATAAGCATATGAGTTTATTGTGAGGTTATAATTTTTGAAAACCCTGTTACAAACCCTGTTGTTTTTATCAAGAAATTAAATTAAAAAATAAACTATGCAAAAATCTATAACAGGGTTTATTGGGGCTATGTATTTGGAAGACCAAATGTTGATGTTGAGTTGGATTTCCCAAATAGAACTTGGATTTCCCATAAATTAAAGGCACAGCTATATTCTTGATAATTGTTATGTTTTTGGTCATTAACAGCTGTTAAAATTAAAATAAAAATACTTTTATTAACAATACATTATGTTGTTTATTCCAAAGTCTTAGTTTGTGAAAACAAAGCATAGTGCTTTGAGACTACTGTATCTAATAGCGATAATACGACAATATTAATTACTTTCAGTGGTATCAATGCCTTTAGCTAAATACTTTATGCATTCACTTATGAACTACATATAACAGTATAAAATTATACCACATTTATGACATATAACATTAGTTTTCACATTATACACAGTACATTCCTCACTTGGTTGTGCGCCATTCCCTTTTTTAAACTTTTGAAAATTACTCCATCCTCAGAATATCTAAAGCCTGATTTACTCAAACAACCATCTACCCATCAACATACTCCATTCATTCCCTCCAAAAAAAAAACCTTTCAATGCATTACAAACCACATGGGATTTCAGTCTCTTTTTAAAACTTAACACCTCTGGGAATGACTTTTTCTCCATGTGACATTTTTGCATTCTAAGGGAAGGGACTGACAAAGATTTCTGTTTTTTTTTACCTTTTTTATCCTTTGCAATGGTTTGCATTACAATTACAGGTAGAAGACAAATATATGGTTATATGGTTGTATTAAAATAAGAGAAATACATAAAATGTATGCATATTATGACTAATTTATGCACAAATCAAATTGTTTTTCACCCTTTTTGATTTTGTTTATTATTTTAACACATAAAAGCATCACAACATTATACAAATTCTTAGTTCTTTAAAACAAAAACACATTTACACATGCAACATTAGGGTAAAGACAATGAGCAACTTATTGGATAATGTATTTTGGAATGTGTAGAACACTGCTTTGTGAACATTAAAAATGTAAATTGCAAATCTTATGGTGTTCACAAACGTTCTTCACTGGTTCTCTACCAACCTTTAGGCAGCTTTTTAAACAGTTTCAACCAAAACTAAACAGAATGAAACTTTGAGAGACTATTTAAAAATCCCTAAATTATCTTCTCTTAGTTTTACCAGACTTTTAAAAGTGCACAATGGCAGCAAAATGTGCCCTGCACCTCAATATGCTATACAAATTCAACACAAGTGAAAAAAATCCTTTTGTTTACTGTTCGTACACAGTGTATCAATTACAAAACATCACAATAATTATAGAGGACACAACGTGCCCTATTGAAATTGTAGGATTTGGTAAAAAGAGGTATTTTTAAGATAGTTTTGTAGAATACTGAAGTATGATGGCAGAGAACAATTACCTTTATGATTATTGCTGCAGATCTAAAAAATGAAGTATGTCTCCAAGATATTTGTGATCTTATTGGCATGTGATGACATTAATTCTGCCTGTCTGTAATGATTGTCTACTTAGTCCTTCACATAAGAGTGGCTACAACTTGCACAGCCATAACACAGAACCACATTGATAGACACTGAAAAATATACATTGATATTGTGAAATATACAATAATAATTACACAGGAAAATGAAATTACAAAGTTCTTTTGATAATATTTTCATTTTGTGTGTTCCCCTCTCATGCGATGTCATCTACAGGCAGGGTTTGGTTCTGGGTCCCGAAGCCCTGCAAGTTCCTTTTTGTGGTAAGTCTGTGACATCATTACATATGATGTCATCTGAATCAGAGCCCTAAAAGAACCATCGAAACGCTTCCCCGTTGTTAACAGGCGTTCTCTGGAGAAAACAGAGGGCAGAGCACAAAAGAAAAGAATCAGTATTTTTAGGACAAAGCAATTGCTTTATAAAGCTCTTTTTCAAAGACCCCAAGAGGTAGTTTTAGAATTAGTTTAGTACAGTATAGTTTGGCATTCAGTTAAAAACAATAGCTATAATACTTTCTATACTGTACACTGTGTGTATTATAAATTAATATTTTATTTGTAAAGCTGGAACATTTCACTCTAGCAGTGGTGCCAACAAATTGACAATAAAAGGTATTGTTACCTGCATGTTTTACTATTACATTGTTCAAATTAAATTTGGAGCAATAGTGTGTAGAATTTTCCTGTTGTTATTGCATTGTTCTCTGTCCCTGTACAGAACTTTAATGTATACACCTGGTAGTATTAGTAATATAAATGAATAAAGTAAAAAAATACAATAATGCTTAATTGCCAAATCCCAGTACAATTCTCAGTACTATATTACCCACAATCCTTAAGTCACTTCTACCAATCAGAAGGTACCATGGAAACAGGGCAAAGCTGGCGAAGGTAAACATATTCCAGTTGCAATATGTAGTCATTTCCAATCAGAAGTGATTTCCCATATATTTGGCAATATTTAGAAAGACAATCATGCCTTAAATTACTGTGAAATTTGTAATTCAGAGATAAGATGACAGAATTACAGTAAAGACACATTTTGTCTTCTGTAAACTTTATATACAAACCATCCAACACTCATCCAACTCATCCAACAAGTCACAAGGCATGGGGCAATGAAACTAGTCTAATAAACAGTCTTTCAAAAAGCAAGCAATATAAAATCTGCAGTATTCATCTTGCTTATTTTTATATTACCAGTAAAATCACTGCAAATATATTGAAAATATGCAATATGTTGCTCAACCCTAGCCTAAAGGTTTTGTTTATGTCTAGCATAAACCAAGTCCTAAAATTGCTGCATTGTTGACTTTATGTATCAAAAGGCACTGAAGGCTATAACTGATACTTAGTTCTATACCTAGTTAGATACTAACTGTTATATTTTTTTAAAATCAGTAAAATTTGTTTTCTATTTTAAACTAATAATGCTAAAATCCAGGTTAGGTGCATAAACTAGAAATAGTATTGTGGAACTATAAACTTAAACCAGGAACATCCTGGTGTATAGGTTATTTCAGATTGCTATAAACAAGTGGCTTTGACAAAACCTTATCTTCTTTTCCCTCTTAAAGATTATTGGGGTGCCAGTGGTCATACAATGGGGTTTAAAACCCCTTTGTCATACTGGACATATCATCCTACCATTACGCATGCTGAAGCTCCCATGTTACTAAGTCACAGTAAACACAGTGTATTCCCCTTAAGCACTGGACACTATCACTCTTGTTCCCCCACTTAAACCAAACTAAAGACCAACAGCTGTGATAGATCATCATCGCTATGCCAATACATAGCTGACAAGAAACGGGACGTGGCACTGTCTGAAAGACAGGCAGGAGAAAGGCTGATACACTGCATCTTTCTCTTGTCTTTCGCTGCATGCAACCCAAATCATTAATAATTTTGTCGACCGGGAGGTTTCAGATCACTGGTTGGTATGGCAGGCAACCCAATCAATGAGCCCAACCAATTCATAATATTCAAAGCCACCTTAAACAAAGCATTGTTCTGCACTCCTGATTGGGAGAAAGACAAAGAAAAGTTTGGTTCTTGATTACTTTCTATGTCCTCAGGCTTCAGGCTGGATCCCCAAAACTAGAGCTCTGCAGAGACTGCACAACTCAAAGGACATAAGACCTGAAATCTGCCTCACAAATGATGCAAACTCTTGCTTAGTTTAAATTTACGTTTATCAATTTAGCGGACACTTTTATCCAAAATGACAAATGCAACAGCGTTTCATATTTTGCCACAAGAGCCTACAAGCCTAGTCTACAGGCTACATATATCATATCAAAAGCAACACCAAGGTCATGGGTTTCATTCACAGGAAACACAGTTACCTTCAAGAAACTGTGAGACACTTTGGATTAAAGTATATAATTGCATCATGTTAAGGTTACTAAAAAAACTGGCCATTACTTGACCTTTTGACCACTAGATACTGCTACAGGGTGGATGCGGGTTGAAATCCTTCATTGCAATGGGCTTGGTGTCAAAACAGAATTTAAAAGGGTATCTACAGTAAACAAAAGTACAGAAGAGGAACAGTCAGGGACAAAAGGATTGATTTACATAAGAGTGATTGTCCTATCACATTTTGTATAACTGCCAGCCAAGTAAATTAGTGCTTTAGTGCAGTGGAAAAAAAGCCATATTTACTGAAAATCCTTCTTTGGAATAACATAAATAAGTTGTGGTTTAGAGAGGACATTTTTTCTCTAGATCCATGTATTTCCACATTGATCAGTCCCTAGTGGAAATGTGGTTTGCTGTAGACTGTAATGACCCTGATGTGCGTGGCCGTCATGTCTACGTTTTGTTAAGTCTCGCACTATCGATCTGGTTGAGGCTTCCTGAGTGCTGCTCAAATTCACTTCCAGTCGTCTCTCCTTGCCTCACTGCTGTGACCAGGCACAAAGAGAGCTCAATTAGCACAGCTCAACAACGGCTTTCTCCCGCCTGCACACTGCATCAAAATCACTCCATCAAACCACCCAGAGAGAGGAGGGGGAGGGAACAGGAAATGGAAGGGGTAGTGTTACGATGGGGATATGCAAGTAACTCTGAGGTCTTATCTGCAATCTAAAGACATCAGGGTAATGGTTCAGCCGACTGGCAGAGAATGCATAAATATTAGCCTCCAAAGTTTGAGAGGAGCATCTAATCCTGCCAATCACAATGCAGCGCAGTAGGCATCCTGTAATGCATAGTGTCTTATCACTTTTATAAAATGGCGGCAACAGCAATATGATAAAATATACCAATGGTAAATCAACAGTTATTTATTAGCAATTATCACAATTAACAATTGTTCTAGCAACTAATATAGGTAATAATCCTAACTACAACATGTATGCATTTGCCAAGCAATTTGCCACATTATTCTAGAATGTGCAGTAATGGGCAATGGTATAGTCTTTCTGCAGTAAGTATACTCTGATTTTTCCCACACAGCCATACTCACTCGTCCCAGCGACACCCTATAAGCACCACCAATGCATACAATATGCATCTACATGTAATTAAGAGCATTCTAAAAGACTTTAGTTTATTATAAGCAACACAAGACTGGACTGATTTTCTACTGTTATGTGTTAATCACCATCTAACTCACCCAGTTAAGACCTACATTTAGCCTTAAATGTTGTATGAATATGGTCCCTGGAGCACAGATTTTATCAGCTGCCAATTTCTAATGAAACATTTAAGAGTGCAAGTTGCAACTATTAATAACAATAATAAAAAGCTGAGGCTTATCAGTAAAATATTAACAATGAACATTTGTGCAGTTCCATCATTGGTTGCATAGACATGAATAGTAAGGATCAGGCACAAGAGTCACAAACAGAACACATGGTACATGAGATACACAAGTTTACAAATGGTCAAAACATAGTCTTCACTGTATGAATACTAAGCTTCTTTTTCTTTTGTTGTTTGATTAATAATAATGCCATAGGAATATTGGGCTGCTGTCACGTTAAGATCTAATCCATGGATCAAATACCGTTTTGACACACATCCAATTTGCTTTCCAGCTGTTTACATTCACAAACTAATACTTTTATGTGAATACTCATCAAAACAGGCATTTAGACATAACTTTGTGTGGTTCATTTGTTTACATTAAGTCCAATAAGCCGAAGAACACTGTTTGCACTCTGGTTGCGTGCATACATAAAACCATTGTCTGTCAGACCTCCTTAATGTCTTGAATGGAGCTCAGTTAAATAATAAAATGCTATTTGCAAAGCTTTTGCTTCCAGTTTGTTTTCGTAATGCGCCCAAGCTGAAGTGGCGGGGGTGGTGGGAGCAGAATGGGGCAGGGGTCTGACTGACTGAGAGTGACAAATGCTTTGCAGAAACAGAGGTGCAAAACACACCATTAGAGATCTTTATGCTGTTATGAGAAGTGGTAAAAGTATTTTCAGTTCGTTTTGAAACTGTGGTGGGACAAATTAGACTATAGCGGTATACAAAGTCTATGTAATGAAGGAGAAACACTACTATCACCAAAACTCATAATCCTCATCTGGCTCATTTTCTGTTTCTGTTACATTAACGTTCATGTCATCTGCTGCAGATGCAGTGTCACCCATAGCAGCAGTAGCTTCTGGGGAAGGTTTAAGAAAACACTAAAGAGTGTAGGTTGAATTTGCTTTCATTTGATATCTCCTTTAGTGATTTAGATAATTCCAGAATTATTTAAACTAGTTAATTCCAAACTTGGTCATAAATGAATGCCAAACATAAACCATGGAAGCCCCAACACCACCATAAGTTGGACAGTGGTTAATGATAGGGGCTGACATGTCCTGGTCTGATTGAGGTGCGGGGTGTGGAAGAAAAGAGGAAAGCATAAGAAAGACAGAGTGCTAACTCATAATCCAACCCTAATCAAGTGGCAAAAAGCACACAGACATACAGTATATAGTAGAGATATTCATTTAAATATACACCTAGCCTGTTTCACAAAAGTATGCACATACAGAGTCTTTCTCTGTACACATACACACACATATTTCAATCAATCCCATTGCTTCTCCCCAGCCCCCAGCAGCCCTGATACAGGGATTCGTGAAGGCCACAGATAAACCACTCAAGACCATGAGGATAATAATAGCAGGCACTGCAGAGCCTCAAATTCAATCAACACTGGGCCGTCCACATAGATTAGTTTAAGAGTGAAACATGCTAGCTGATATATGTTAAAAACACGCCATCAGGTTCAGTAACCTCCCATCTGGAGAAGATACAGTACTTTTACCAAAATGTATCATTGTAACCATAGATTATGATGACTAGATGACTAGATATTGTCACAGCCAGAAAAATTCTGATAATTTCATTTTGGAAATTAATTTCATTAATTTTTTTAGAAAATTGTGTTACTGTTTTTCAGTAGTACCAATAACTGTATGTTTTCTAAAATTTGTTTGGTATTATGATCATCTTTACGTGTGGGGAAGTTTTCTGTTGGTGTTATAAAACGAGAGTAAAATTTAAAATACAGAAGGCTGACGGCAGAAAGAATTTCGGGGGTGGGGGGCTATTTGTGGATTCAGTGACAGTAGCTGAGACCCTCATCTCTTCACGATATGAATATCAGTCCAGGCAGTGTGCTGATGTGCTCTAGAACGCTCATTATAATGCACAGCCCATACGTTTTCCTGACATATACATTATTTATTAATGTATGGACTAGGAACCAGGCCACCATTTATGACTGCAATCCTTTGGAGGCATTTCTGACAGGTTCTTTCAGAAATAAATAAATAATCCTTCACCTTCTTTCTTCTGCTTTTGCTTATCCTTCCAACAGCTTGTATCCTCAGACTGTTTCAGCCGCTAAACCTGTAAACATATTTCATGTGCGAAATGCACCTGCTCGAACCCAAAGCCCCGACTTGAAAGCAGTGATAGAAGACCATTATTTGTTAATGGCTGATTAAATAGTGTGCAAAATAAATATTAGTTTAAGCAATTTTGTACTTTATTTACAATGACTAATATGTAATTTGGAATATTTAGTAACACTGCAAGGTCTGCCAAAACAGGTCACTATGTTTTTTTTATCTGCTGGTACTTATAATAAAAACCAACACAAATAATCCAAAATGTAATGAAATAATTAAAAAACATCCCTTTACAAATTCGGCAATTAAGACAAATAAAATATAATAGGAAGAGGAATAAAATACTTTATATGTAGAGAATATACTGACAGAAAAAGGCTTGGGAGGCCAGCCAAAATTCTGGGCTCTTCTCTAGACAGAAATAAAACTTTCTCTAGGGCAGTCAGCCCTAACTGATGTGCTATATATTGCCTGTCACTCTATTCTGCAGGAATATTGGGGCATTGCCGAGCTCAAACCTGGAAGGTACAGCAATCCATCACAAACATTCATAGGAGGAGATCTCATCTCAGAGTTGGTAGCCAATATCCTAGATGCTTGAGCACCATGTTAAAGGGGCAGCTCAAGGCTCTCACAAATGCAAGTCTCATCTAAACCTTCTACATTTGCAGTTGATTGCTTTAGCTTTACATCACAGTATTTCGAAGCAAACTGAATAAATTATTAAAAATAAAGGCAATCATTTTATTTGCAATCACTGTCTGCTCTTAAATAACTTTTTGAAAAAGTCCCTCACATTGTCTTTATATTAGATGCTGGGCTTGTGAATTAGTCGTTCGTATTACAGAATGTAAAAAAACAAAATGTATAATACAATTGTATGAGATACCTAAGGAGACGTCATCATAGTAAAATTCTCTGTTTACTGTAAGAAACACCTTTTCATGCAAAGACACAGAAGGAGAGTCAGAGAGTGAGACCGAGAGAATGAAGGAAATATACATGGAGAAATGGGTGAAAGTAATCATATGCTATATCTACAAAAAATTTTAATCTTTCATTTGACCTTTTTGAAAAAGAGACACATACAGACATTCAGAGGCCATAGGCCTTGATTTTCTCATATTCTTTTTCAAGTTTCTTGTGATTAAATTTTAATACAAAGACAGCCAGACAGGAGAAATGTTATGATCAAGCCAAAGTCCTTTATATTTACTTCAAACATGAAGGCAAGTGAAGTTCACCAATTTATGGTTCAGGGTTTAGGGTTTACATCATTTTAATTCATCACTTATGATGACTAATTCATCACTTATCACTAACATTTATGTAAGGAAGAATGACATATTATTACACAAAAAGGGCCAAGGAACGCAACACAAGAACACTTATGGGCATAACAGGCAGTTGTTGAGGTTGTGTATGTAAAAATAGATTACAATAAAAATTATATACTAAAGAAAGTAGACAGAGAGTGGTTATGAACATTTCCAGCAGTGTGCAAATGGACATTAAGAATTTAGCAGCTTAGTGTTGTACATGACTTACAACACACACCCTGGAAAGTATATATTGTATTAGTTGTGGCCTACTAGTGTGTTCTACATATACAGTTCTACAGGCTAAAGTATGCATGCTATTGACACAAGTTTAAGTCTAATTTGCATTATCTTGTAATCTCACCCCTCTTCCACAATCTTCGTATATTTTACCGCAAAAAGCTGCAAAAAGCCGCAAAAATAAATAAAAGTAAATTAAAAAATAAATAAATAAAACATGACCCGATCTGGCGAAATGAGTCAGAAGTCGCAACGTTCCATTTTAAGATTTTTAAAATAATGTGGAAAAACAATGAAAAAAATCAATTTTTCTTTTATTAGCTAATTTCAAATAACAGACATTCAAAAATAATCTCCCAAAGTTTCGTAATCCAGATTATTCAGTAAAGGTATTTAAATGACTATTAAAATTGACTTGCAACTCTCAAGTTGTACAAAATGTTGGGTTCTGCCCCTTTAAGAATGCGATGCTTTAGAGCATATGTAATCATTTAAGAAGAAGAAAACCAACGCACAGCGTTAAATAGTTTAAAATAAATAGTTTATACATTTAAATGGAATGGATTTTAAAAGATATCAACAAAAAATGGACAAAAAACTTTAATTGCGGTTTTCTCAGGTTTTCAATTTGAAAAAGAGGGTAGACGACCATAATTCAAATGAGTATATCTTTAAAACCATTCAAGGTATGGCTTATCATTTTAAAGCTTATGGTCTCCTTTTTCTATTGATACCAAAATCAAAAAGCGACTTTTGACTCATTTTGCCAGATTGGGTCACAAATAAAGCCATCCTGCAATAGTGGCATTACATGAGAGAAACAAAGACAAAATTTCAAAGGTTTTAATTAAAGAAACCATCTCTCAGCTGCTCAGTGTTTAGTGAGTATTCAATATGACAGTATAAACATGGCCACTCCTTATAAATGCCACCCTCCATCTCCATAAGCTTTCTGTAGGAGCACATTTAAATATAATCACTGCTCAGGCATACCACAACACAATAAACAGTAGTGAAGAGGGGTAAGCAACACAGAAATGGAGAAATGGGATTGACGTCATTGTTGACTGTTGATCTACATCAAGAAGATAAAAGGGGGAGAAAAATGAGGGAAGAGAAATTCATTTTCGGAAGGAGACAGCGAGACACAGGAACAGAGTGTACAGGAATAAGAAGGCAGAAGATTGAGAGGAAGACTGTGGCGACAGGGTGCTTTCTAAGGGCTCTCAGGGGACATTTTGTGGAAAGCTTCCCTCCCTGTGGCGGCCCGCAGGCCTTTAAAGAGTGTCAGCGGAACGTCAGTCACTGGCGTTGGCTCAGGAGAGCAAGTGAGTGCAGCATAGTGATGAGCCATGTGGGTGTACTGGTGCGATGGCTAAGCGATCCAAACAGATTGCCTGTTCTCTGAAATGTTAAACTGAAATGCAAAACACTAGTTGACCGGCTTTCTTCTCTAAGCAGATTCACCAGCAGCATATGTAAGCATGGACAGCTTCATGGGGAGCGTTAATATTTTAAGGTAATTAAACTAAACCTCCAACTGTTTGTGAAGCCTTTGGTTTGACTGTGTGGAATAAATTGTTTATTTTAGCCACCCATAGGATGGAAGAAATAGTCTGTACTATTGTGTTAGTACAATAGCTAATGTAATCAACTTATGTTAACAATTGTAACCTTAGTGTAAAGTGTTACCCAGATTTAGATTATTTATTTAATCAGCTGGTTGAGGGGTACCAGATAAATAATTGGGTATACAGTAATTTTGATACTTATTAATCACTGTACACAAACAGCCCTGTGGAAGAAGTAAACATACAGAGTGTACATGCATATGAGCCACTACACCACTGCTCTTCACCTAATCTTAGGATGAGAAGGGGAGCTATTATTATAATAAATGCAAAAGATATTTGACTTGCTGTCCAAGTAGAGGCAGAGGCTTAAAATCCCCCCGGTTATTTACTAGCAGATAATAAGAAAAGGTGGAGCTGGGAAGACTGAAGGAAGCTTGAAATGAAGAGTTCTGAAGGAAAAGTAAACTTTACTTATATATGTTCTTGAATGAACGGTTGATAAGATCAGATTACTTACCCAAACCTTAATTTTTGACTCAAACGTAATTTTTTTTAACATGTGTCTAATGTATCAGCGTTCATCCAATTATTTTAAATGTAGAAGTCAACACTAAAATGTTAACTGTAAACTGAAAAGCATAAATAAATATATAAAATGTGTTTTTTGTCTTGGTTCACCCAAAAAAGTTAAATGAATAATTAACTTACAGACACAGAAAAGGCATAGGGAAACACTTCCATAAAGTAATCGATTACATTTTAGTTTGTTTTTCACCAAACCTATTTGTATGTCTACATAACACTTGAAATGTACAGCATGTGTCACTTTTCAATGTAAACCCCAATGTTTTCATTAATTATGTCATCAAGTTTAACATTAATCTTAACATTACTTAAAATACCAAGTTTTGACATTAAAAATTAAACAAATGCATTTAATGAACTCATTTCTAATTGATAAAACGCATATATACACTTTTTAAATACCTTACACAATTTATTTCAATGTTATTTGCAAGGTATAAACACTTTTCGTGTGTTCCTCTCACAGCAGCACCAGCAGACATGCAGTCATCATTAGGTAGGTGGGAAGAGAGCTGTCGTAATGACTCACTGAACTACGCTGGTAAGTTAATGGTAAAACAATTGTACATTTTTGCTCAGTTGCCTTTAAAAGGTTATATTTTCAGAATGATTTGCAAGGTATGATGGTGTCTGTGACTTTCTGTAAGAACATCAGAGCGATGCTCAAATTTTCCATTTTTCTCCGTCATCGGTCATGAAACAGGCATGAAGAGGGACAGAGTCGTCGTGATAAAGACCCCTAGAGTACATGTCTGTTGTTGTGTGTGCAGAAATTTGTCATCCATTGATTTTACTTGAAGTATTGTAATTGTTTTTTTCTTATTGATTAAATAATAATATTTTGTTATGTCAGTATACATTATCGAAGTTCACCTATGTAGTGTAATCCTAATAAAACTGTTAAAAAATGATTGTTTAAATGATTTATAAATGATTTTATAAAAGAAAACACAACAATATATAAACTGGAAAGTTTGATTTTAGTCTATTTGCCTTCTAAGTTACCTGGACTTAAAAATTTAAGACCACATTAGGTTAACTCAATCAAAATGAGTTGTCAATTTGCCCATTACTCAGCTGAACTGAAAGAATCACTTTCCTCAAATCATTGGAGTAGTCTAAACATATTTGGGTTTACAGAGTGTGCTTTTGAAGCTTGAGAATGGTCAGTCACAATCCACTGCCATTGTAAGGAAACTATCTGAAAACAAAACAACAGTATTCAAAAAGTCTCTGTTTTTGTTTAAGTTAGTTTAAAAGCATTGTTCCACCAAAATGGTCTTGCTGCTTTGAAATGCACTTTGACTACTCCTTTGACTGCTTTTTTTAAACAAAATCACCACATCTGGTCACACAGTTACAGTCTGAATAAATTACTTGTGCTCATCTGGTTTTACCTAAGCATGTTTCTACATTCTTACAATGGGAG
This sequence comes from Ambastaia sidthimunki, assembly GCA_036877625.1. Lineage (NCBI taxonomy): Eukaryota > Metazoa > Chordata > Actinopteri > Cypriniformes > Botiidae > Ambastaia > Ambastaia sidthimunki. Next base: position 19,879 of record JAZGTK010005377.1, read on the forward strand.
TGTGATACCTCATACTCTGGGATACGTCTCCAGAGTATGTTACTATTATTGACTAGATATTGTGCAATATTAATTTTCAGAATGCATCAGAATTATAAGTCTGAAATGGGCTGACTCTATGTATCACCACATTCCCAGCCAACAAACCACAAAATGCCTTTATCCAAGACCACAAAAAACCTTGCAGGAAAGGAGTTTATTACAAACCAGTGCAATGCAGGAGCTAGCTATGCACCACCAATGTAAGAAAAATCTTTCAGGTTCAATACAAATATATACTTTAAGTGAGAAAATAATAAAACATACAAAATAAATAAATATTATGCAATATTAGACTAAACAGTGCGTAACACTCTTTTTTTCTAACCTGCAGATTATATTTCTGGGAGAAGCAGCATCCCTCTTGTCTCCTATGAGCTGACTGCATTATAATAGTGTACCATAAGCCTGGCATGAATATGAGGTGAAAACAGCAACATACAAAAGTGAGGATTAGGGTATGCCTCCATTTTACTGACTGGCTCATTACCGTGTCATTCTGTCAATGTGCTAATGATCAGAACAAATCTGCAAATCGGCCTCAATTAGTCAGACTGGTGGAATTTGACTAATTACAAAGATAGAAACTTTTACAGTACCACTATAAACCCTTCAAAGAAGATAAGACCACACATTCTTTCTATTAACAAATTGTTACTGCAATGCCCTCCCATTTAAAAATACAGGAACACTAGTTGAGTTACAAGAACATAGGAGCAAAAAAATGTTGGACGTGATATTGTTCTAGATGTGAGAGGTGTTGAAGCAATGATGGAAAAACACGTCCTTTGTGATGTCTTTATACTGCTCAAATACAAATTTTACCAAGTTATGTAGTAGGATCAAGGAAGTTTTTGAACTGCCATTGTTTAGTTTTTCAGAAATTCTCTCTATCATAACCAATTGACAGTCTCAGTGCAACTGGTGATAATTGATCCAGTGCTGAGTATCAGAATAAAGTCCCAGTGGTCATTGTACAGACACTATTTAGTGTAGCTGCATTAAGTCTGTTCAGTAACCACAGCCACTTCACATACATTTTTGTAGGTTCATTTGGTTTTGTTCCTTTTTATCTGATTAAATTCTTGATAAACCTAGCAATTGTATATTTCATAGGTTAAAACCATTTATGTAATACTGTAAAAATGTACTGCAAATAAAATATTAAGAATCATAAAATTCATTTATATACATTCACAAGTGTGATCATTATAAATATTGGTAGGGTTTAATCAGTTGTCTCCTAACTTTGGTAGACACAGGTTAGCCCCAACCAACCCATACCCAAATCTACTCCCATGCTCATAAATAACCACATAAGAGGCTCAATACAGGAACTTGGTTTTGAAATTGTGGAGTGACTTCAGCCTAAACATTCTACTCAAGATCAAGAGTAAGAAGTTTGTGCTAAACCAAATGCAACATTTTTTTAAACATATTTGTCAACAGTTACTCCTTATTTTTTATACTGTAGTTTTTGTAGTTACTGTAGTATAAACTGCATGGGATGTTATCATTATCTATGATAACCACAGGGTTATCATATTACCCTATGGCCTTAATCATCACCATCAGCCCAAAGTTTCTTTGCGTCTTTTCAAACAGGTCCCTGCAATGATGAGGAACCATTTAACTTTTCAGCATGAGCTGCCATCAATTATTTAGAGTGACCTGTTAAAAATTTAAAATGCCACACATAAGTGTTCCCTGCACCTGCACTTTCACACACTGACCATCCTCCACTGATCCGCCACCACTTCCCATCCCAGAAAACAGCCATGACAATGAGTTCCATTGGCCACAGTACTGAGGATGTTAAATCAAGCCAGGTCAGAGGAGATGACAGGCATCACAAGTAAGGGCATAGGTCAGGCATGCCTGATGATCTTTTGGCCTTAATTGGTAGCACTAACGAAATCAATAAATTTAGGGACAACACTGTAGCACATTGTGCAGAGCCCATGTATCTGGGAAAAAGAAGCTGGTGGAAAAAACACCTGACAGACTTTGTACAAATACAAGCATAAATGAGATTTGAAAGCAGCAGAAGATTTTCAGCAAATAACAAGTTCAATTTAATTCCATTGTGAGCTATATTCCAAGTCTGCTTAATGTGATAGCTTTGTGAGAGGACAGGAACAAACATATGAGAGGGTGAAGGGTCATATACAGGGCCGCATTAATGCAGGGGCTTAAGCCCAGGGCCCCAGGCTGGGGGGGGGCACCGGTGATGGTGGAAAAAAATTAACCGCATTTTATAATAAGTTGACAGTCCCTTTAAAATAAGGAGTAGTGCAAATATAGCCCACCTTGTTGGCAGAAGCTGTTTATACTAACTCCGCCAACCAACGTGTTATTGAATAGTCAACACTACAAAAAACAATACATGATCAACTGCACTGTGGCGTAGATGGTAATGCATGGGTCATAGTCTCTTTTTTTGACGCGGTTGACCTGAGTTCAAATCCGCCTTTTGCTGAGCTTTCTTTTTTCTCCGTTTTCAAATGTCATATCGGAAAGGCATTTTAGTGAAAATGAAGGACATAAGTAAAGTGTAGTATCGAAAGAAAGTATCGGGTGCGGTTAGGGTAGGTGTAGGCAGGGCTTATAAAAGGTGGCACGCAATATGTTATTATTGTATACTGTTTTAGTACAATACTGA
>JAZGTK010005378.1:0-22579 GCA_036877625.1 Ambastaia sidthimunki
GAAATGCAGCTCCCCAACACCAGCAGCACTCATGCAGCCCCACATAAGGACACTGCCACCACCATGTTTCACTGTAGGCACCATGCATTTTTCTTTGAAATCTCCTAAGACTATAATTGGGGTGTACTCATTTTTGCAACATGGGCTTGAATGAATTTGTTAGGAAAATTTTTTGTGTGTGCAAATTAACAAATCTTGTTTGCAATCAATGGCCCACATTTGTGGGAGTATTTTGTAGTATAGTATCTCATAGAAAATGTTGATTCTGAAAATGTAGTGGGGTGTACTCATTTATGCTGAGCACTGTATATATATATAATTAAAGTTGTTCTAATACAAAGTTTTTCATATGCTATCTGTTTTTTGGGTCACTGTACCATTCAAGCCCTCCTTGAAAAAAACAATTTCTGAAAATATTTAACTCACCCAAATTTATTGTGCTTTAATTGATATATTGATGTGAAATGCATCAGAAAACATTTAGTTCATACACTTAATATTTCTAATACTCCAGCCGTGTTGTGCATATCATGACTACTGATTTGCGATTAGCTTGCTATGCCAACTAGCAATCTAAATGTCTAAATGAAACCAAATAGTTCAAATTAACTAAGACTGACTTCATAATACACAAAAAACAAATCATTAATCTCTTAAATTACATAATATGGATGTACTTTACAAATTAATGGTTAAAAATAGTTATCCCAAAACACCAAATAGGTCCCCCCAAAATAGATCACTTAAAGTGAGCCCCCTTGAGACTGCATGAATATGGTTGGTCTTAAGCCAATGACAAATGTGATTGGTGTTCAACAAATACTGTCATGTTAGTAAGTTGTCGGATTTGATAAAATAATAACTAACACAAGACAAGACCCTCTTTTTTTTATATTTGAATGTCAAAGTTGTAAGTGGGCTTACATGGTGCCTGGGCTTAATGAGTACATTTTAGAAATAATAAAATAGGAATAAATATTCCCAAAAAGATTACAGAATTCCAAACACTTAATTATGACCCCATTAATAAAAGAATTAAAGCAGATATAGCAAGGTGGAATTTATTACCCCTTTTCTAGACTAGAGATCTAGAATAGACTTTATTAAACAAAATATACTTCCAAAGCTACTTTATCTGTTTCAGTCCTTACCTGTTATCCTGCCTAAAAACAATTTACAAATTGGGACAGATTTATTTGGCAAGGTCGGACACCAAGGGTGAAACTTAAAACTCTACAACTGAGCAAGGAGAAGAGGGGATAGCGCTACCCTGTTTACAAAAACATTACTGGGCCGGACAATTGAGATTAGTCACAGCTTATTCATCTATCATGGACAAAGGGCAACTATTAGACTGAAAGAAAGATTTAAGTTGGAACCTAGGGATTTCTATAGATATCTCCAATTCCGCCAACACTTTCAACAGAAAATTAAACAAAGGACGGATGAAGACCCATACAGTATTTCATTAATTAGAATAATTACCTCAGCTTATAAGGCTAAACAGATGGATAAATCTATTTCTAAGTTATATAAATCATAAGTATAATTACACGATGACTCTTCTGTATATATTAAAAAAAGATGGGAAAAGGAGACGGGTAACTTAATAACAGAGGAGGATTGGGAGAATATATGTAATCTTAACTGGACAACAACATGCACTCCATTCTGGAGAGAGTTTTGTTGGAAAAACACCATCCGGTTTGTCATTACTCCAAATCAGAAAAAAAACTTTCTCTGGATAATTCTAATTGTTGGAGGCAATGCGGCAATTAAGAGGCCAATCACTTTTTACATATTTTGGGATTGCCCTAACATAGAGATAAACAATGTGTTGTGTGCTCTTGACATGTCAATCGATTTTAGTTTTGAGATACTTTACTTGGGTAATGTCTCAATGATGTCTTGGGTAAAGAGTAAGGAATATATGTTTAAGATAATTCTTGCATCAGCCAAAAAAGCAATAACTTGATACTGGTATAAACCTCATCCTCCACTAAGGCAGGACTGGATTGATGTATTGAAGAGTATATTCATAATGGAAAAAAATTACATTCTGTGTCAACTTTCAAAAGGATTTGTGGATCTCTGGTCTAAATGGATTACGTTAAGTATGGAGCTAGATTTGTTTTTTTATTATTAAAGCAAAGAAAAAAAAGACAAACAAAAAATAGTTTTAAAAACAGAAAATCAGAAAAGATTTGAAAATAAAAATCGATTGTGTTTTGCTTGCAAGATCAACCAAATGTGCTGGGTGGGGGAGCTACACGAGCAGAAGGGTGGATTTCTATTGGTAGCTTGCTTCGGATTGACAGTGTGGGTGGTGCCTGGCATGACACATGCGCAGTTTCCGTGGCGCCAGAAAGAAATTTCCAGTACCACACCATGCGAATGAAATAAATTTTGCCACAGCCCCGGAGGTTTATTAATCCGTCGATTTGCACTATAAGATGTATGTCATATTATGCATAACCATTCATTACAGTAAACAGTGTGTTGACTGATTATAAAAATAGTGGTGATTACGCAAACTATAATTAGCTAAACGTTAAAGCATTCACATTGTTATGGAGTTTTTTGTAGTATATATGAACATTGCACAAGAAGTTGCTCGTATTCCAGCAAATTAAGACAAACGTTACAGTTCCCACCATGTTCAAGGGGGCGGGAGGACCAGGCACCACCCACACTATTAATCCAAAGCAAGCTACCAATAGAAATCCACCCTTCTATTGAAGAGAGAACACAATCAATTTTTATTTTCAAATCCAGGTCTTTTTTTTCTTTGCTTGAATAAAAAAAAATCTCTCCCCATAACTGAGTACATAACTCCCATCGAACCTTATATTTTTGGTTATTAATCTGCACGCAAACTGTTTTTAAAACGGTTTGGCATATAACAGATACACATATTTGAATCATGAATAACCAGTGTTTTGAGGACATTTACCTCAGATAACGTGTTGCTCGACGAGGATTTCTTAATCTTCGCCACTTTCAATCTTGAGAATGAATGAGAAGTAATGCTGCGAGGCTCTCGCGGAGTAAAGAAAAGGCGGAGTCTCAGACAGTCCCCATGCTATTTTCAATACTTTTCATTGGTTAATCATTTCTAAAATTTACACAGTCATGTGGTATTGATTTATGAAAAAAAACAATGCCCAAAGATGGAGTTACGAGGATTCCACCCGGCAACGACGACATGCTACCTCTGGGAGCAATTATTAGGAGACATGGAGTTGGTTTTTATTGTTATGCTGTTGATACTCAGCTATACATTTCATAGAGGACCAACGATATCAACCAGGGTTTAGGATACAATTTTATATATAGTCACAGCCCACAATGTTACATCACAATCCTTAACTGTACCAAATCCTTAACTCTAATCAAGTTTGCAAAAAAAAAAGCCAAATAAATGAACAAATCCTTACATTTATTACCATTTTTAATATAAATTCCTGCAGTCCACAATAGAAAATGCAGAGCATATACATTGAAAAGACAGATCCCAAACCAATTCTATGCATGGGCACATTAAAACCAAGACATCAGTATTGAGGGCACATGTTAAAAATCAAACAGACATAGTACCATTATGATTTACTCAATGTGGGCTCAGAGCTAAGCAACTAGTAGTGGTAAAAACAAACAGCCATAACCTTTAGGTGCAACCACATTTTGTCCATGACACATCAAAAAAAAAATCAATTCACTGCACCAAATGAGTATGTATACAAAAACCAAAAACACACAACCTATATCGCTTCCAAAGTCTGTGAACATTTAGCATCTTTGACTTAATGCAGAAATTCCTGTGCTGTGTCCAAATGTTTATGATTAAGTTCCTGTTCGATGTACACACAGCTACAAGCAAATTCAAAAACATACTAAAGAAACTTTTATAAATGGATTACATACTGCACTTGGAAAGAAACATTTGCCAACGGCTGCACTAAGACCAGCTAAAGATTGTCAGGTAAGAGTAATCCGTCATAGGCTGTTATAAAGTGAGGTATGAAGGTGACAGTCAAGTCCAAAGTAGAACTGACCTAGTTGCAGTATTCCGGGTTTAATTAACCATGTTTGTAGCAGCTTTAAGTTCTAAGAGAAGACCCAGTCACTGGACCAATCAGTGTTCCCTGACATGGAATAACAAATTGCAAGAAAAAGGAAGAATTTCAAATCAAAGCAGTCTAAGTGTACTTTAAGAGGACAGATGTGACTGGGAAGTTTCAAAGGGAATCCAGACCAAAATAAATGATCTAGCATATCTTAAATGTTTGGTGGCTATTGTTCACATCATAACTCAAATTTGGGAGTAATATAAGTAATATAAATTATTAAGCCAGAGGTATGAGATGCATGGCGAGTTAAAAATAAAGGTTAGTTTGCCAAGTTAACAGTGGTAAGAAATTTTAGTCCTTTTCTATATTAAAAGTGTATTTCCTATCTTTACTAAAAACATTGTAAACATGGCCATACAAGCAAACGCTTCACTAGCATGTCCATTAAGCTGAAACTGTTTGCACCAAGCATGGGCGAAAACTACCTACAAAACATCGGCATGCTAATGAATCCATTAGGAACTAAGAAATCAGTGTCAAGAGTTTTTTTTTTTTTTAAAGGGGGGAGGGTTACATTTTGATATGTTGACTATGATGAGTTCAGTCCTCTAGATTAAGCTCACTCACAAGTATCTTGATAGCAAGATAGTAGCTTGATTTTATTTCTAGCTTGAGTCAGAGTAGCTAAAAACAATGACTACAGATAAAGACACACACAAACACACCACATAAAAACATAGGTCAATTTACCTTCGCCCAGTACACATCTACATGAATTTCACACAACCTACCACATTAAATTTAGACTGGTAAAAACAAACTTGAATTTGAGGCCTGTGTTGTTTACAGAAAAAAGTAGTATTCAGCAATCACTTTGTGTTTACCACAATCAGAGTTCATCTTTGTCCAGTATAATGAAATACACTTGACCAAACACCCACTGAGTGCAAGGAATGCATGCATACAAATGTGCATGCATGCATGAATAGACGTACAGTTTTGAATCTTCTTCCAGTGGTATAACATATAGAAGGCGCGTGAAGTGTGCAGGCCTCAAAGATTAGGAAGGTGAATTGGAGGGAAGAGGGTGGCACTAGTGTAAGAGGATGGAGGTGTCAGTCCAGCTCTGGTCAACAGGAAGAAACAACATTGGATTGTGAGGTAGCATTAGTTTCTAGTTACTGTTCTTCTTCCTCCTCCTCCTCCTCCTCCTCTTCAGAGGACTTTGACAGCTGTTCCTCTTTCTCCTGGAACAAACATTGACAATCAAAATTTACACAACAGCATGCAAAAATCCATACAATGATACATGATGGTTTTTATATTCTAATTGAAATGGCAGACAGTTCTCATAGAGAACCTAAAACAATAAAAAAACTAACTAATAGATATTACCTTTCTGTGAATTAGTCACTGATGCGTCATGTTTTCCACTATTATTTTGTTCACAAAAAACACTCTCCATACTCCAAGTTAACACAGGTCACTCCATGTGGAAATGCTGCTACTGACCACACGCTGTGGAAACATGCACCAGTCACGCTGCCAAACTGCCTGGAACATACGCCTATGAAATCTGATACCCCACCAAAAAATGTTGAATATTGTATCCGATATTATACTTGCATAAGCACCCTTGCTGACACAAATCAGAAGCATTTAAGTGTTTTCCAAATTAGCTGCTTTGAAGAATGACAAAAGGATGCATTCTGATGATTAAAGCATTAATGTTCCTGTAGCTCAACTGGTACAGCATTGCGTTAGCAGTGCAAAGGTTGTGGGTTTGATCCCAGGGAACGCAAGTACTGATAAAAAAAAATGTATACCTTGAATTCACCGTAAGTCACTTTGGATAAAAGCGTCTGCCAAATGAATAAACGTAAATGTGACAAAGTGAGGCCTTTCTGTGATTCGATGCACTGAATTCCTGTGGACATATTTAAATGAGGAAAACCGAACCAAAACCCTGCCTCATGACAGAGGAATGCAGGGCTGATGACTACAATGTGATTGACATGACTTCACAGAATAATTTATTTTTGGTTTAGAGCAAACTTGTTACTCACTGCTTTTTTGGGTCTTCCGCGGCGTTTCATCCCTGCAGCTGCTGATGCAGTAGCTGCTTTCTAAGAAAATCAGAAAATAAAGTTAAGCATGTAGCTGAGCACTGGAGGGCTCTTTTGAGCACATACTGGCAGGCAGCCCATGCAAGTTCCATGCTTATTATATTGGAAAGGACATTGAGCAAAGTTTGCAGGCCATGTGGGGTGGAGCTGAGACAGTTGGTACAAGTGGGCAAGAGACAACACAACATACAACACTCAACTCCCTCTGTTGCACTCTACACTGTGCATAAGGTGGGTCAGCTGTTGTCCTGACAATATATCTGGAAGGGAAGGAAGAGTGGAAGGTGGGGTTATTTCAGAGACTGCCTGAGATGCCCATGCATCTGCAGTGCACCGTGATTAGTAAACCCCAGGAAACTGGCAGAAAATCTGGAGAAAAAGACGTAACTGAGCAGGTAGCTTTACAGAAACAAAATTGTTCAGACACATACATTTGTTTATTTACTTTTTAAAGGAAAAGTCCACACAAAACTTATCCAAGTTGTTGACGTCAAATCTCATTGGGTTATTGCTATGCGTGTCATCATAACACTGCATGCCTTGGCGTTATTGCTGTGGAGCTGGTGTGCCGTCATGTTTGGTGTAGTTATTCATACAGATGTTTACATCTAAATGTGCCATTCTGATCGCTAAATACACTCAATAGTAATCATTTTCTTTTCCTCGTTTTGCTTCAGAAGACATTTATTAACTCCTGGGGCCTCATTTATAAAACCCTGCGTAGATTCCACTCGCGCCAAAAAGTCAGAACTTTCGTACGCAAAAAAAAGATCATTTGAAAAGGGCGGATTCGAACTTGTGTCAAGCGTGTCAAAAATGACCGCGACACGCTTTACCATCTATGCCACTAGTGCAGTGGCGGAGTTAGTGTAAATAGCCTCTGCCAACAAGGCGAAATAGACACTCCGTAATAAATTCTGATAAACCGGTAGTGGACTGGAGTCACATTGGGTAATTAAGTGGCACTGGTCAAAAAAACTCAGAAAAAGGTTGCGGAAAACTGGGAACTTTTTTTACGCATGGAATTTCTTTATAAATCCCTACTTTTGTGAGGAATGTTGCAACCGCAAATTTCACCCTGCTTCAACTTTCTTGCGTAAAAGGTTTTATAAATGAGGCCTCTGGAGTTGTATGTATTACTTTTATGATGAATGAGCTTCAAAATATTAGGTACTTTTCAATGTAATTCTAAAGCTGGGAAGAGTCAGGGTATTATTTAATACAGGCTATTATTTAATAACTCTTTTGCACAAAGAGAGGATGCCTTGGTGGTAAGTGATTTATGGGCAAAAATATAATTTTTGAGTGGACCTATCCTGTAACATCACTGACAATCATACAATAAAAAAAAGAGGTCAAGCAAAAAATGTAAACAACAGCCTAACAAAAACATTAGGGTGTTTCGAGCAGCCCAGAAATCGGAGTCAAAAATTCTACATTATTCAATGCACTGAATTTAGAAGTTAATACAATACGTATTAACAGTAGAAAACTTTTACTGTAAGTGACTAAGTGGCCTGAAACAAACATGTCTTGAAACCATTTTGTTTGCTGTTATTTATGCATGTGTAGTTGCGGCAAGAAATGTAGTCTGAATCCTTTCTACTCACTTTTCCCTTAGATCCTGTGGTACTAGGCTTATTTTTGCTGCCTTTTGGTCTTCCTCTGGGTCTCTTCGGTGTTGGACATCCACTCTGTTCCTGCTGCAAAAAGACAATATGTCAATTGGGACCAAACACTAAAAATATGCATACAGAAAGACCACTCAATGTGTAGGTGAACAATTATACACACACACACACACACACACACACACACACACACAGGCGATCAAAGTTAGAGAACAACCCACAATTTCCTAAATTTCAGAGTCACTGCTTAGTCTTATTTAAAGTTATCCTAACAGGAGTGAAAGTGCAGTTTTAAAGCATTTTTCATGAGTTGAGCAAAACTTAAATGAGATACTAAAAAAAGTACACTGATCAAAGTTAGAGAACACATTCAGATACCTCCCAGTTGTTGGTGTTATTCTGGCACCTGGTGCTATTTTCCTTAATCATCTGACAAACCCTACTTAACTGTCAGCCTAACTTTCCACTTTTCACTAATTTGCAAGATAGTGAGCCGTTTTAAAGTCACTGAAACCCTCAGACAGCAGCTTGTCCAGATGAAGGCCAAAGGGTTGACCCTTTCAGCCATTGCAAGAGAAGCTGGTTGTTCCAAATCGGGGATTTAGAATATTGCATCTTTACAATGTCACTAACTCATTCAAGTCCCCCAAAACAGCTGGTCACCCACGAAAGACAAATGCATGAGAGGATAGAATAATACAGAGAATCTCAATTGGCAAGCGATTCAACACTGCAGCTGGAATTGCTCATCAATTCAATGCTAAACAGGGTAAGGATCTGCATACATTTAAGAGATTTTGGACTGAAAGCCCACTCTGCAGTGACCAAACCTCTCATCCGCAGAAAGAATCAAAGGGCTAGACTAACCTTTGCTGAGGAGCATGTGTGGACAGAGGAGAACTGGTCCAAAGTTCACTTCAGCAATGAAATTAAGTTTAATTTATTTGGGTCTGATGGGAAACATTATGTTTGTTGTCAAACTGGGAAAAGGCTGAACCCAGTGTGTGTAAAGAAGTCAGTGAAAGGTGGAGGAGGAAGTGTTATGGTTTGGGGGATGTTTTCTACAACAGGAGCTGGGACTCTTACACAGCTACATGGAACAGTGAATGCAAGTGTTTATCAGAACCTCCTGCGCCAACATGTGGTTCCTTCCCTGCGTTATTTGCCCTTCTTTAAAGCTAAAAACATTGAAATGGCCAGCCCTGATGTAAACCCGACTGAAAATCTCTGGAAATCCTTGGTGACAAAGTTATGGCTAAGAAACTCATCACAGTCACCAAACTGTGGAAGAGACTAAAAGAAGAGTGGACCAATTACAGCAGAGCAGTGTGAGAGACTAGTGATATCCTGTGGCTGCAGATGTGCAGAAGTCATTCAAAACAAGGGCCTGTATACTTCCTACTAATTTTTTACTAACATACTAACATTTTTTAACATTCAGAAATTTTAGTTGTAATCTTTCTTTGTCCTACCATCATTCCTGTTCTCTAAATTTGATCATTGTGTTTTCCACAAAACAAAGGTCCAGTAAAGTCCCTTGGTTATTTTGTAAAACACTGCTCTACTAGCACTAAAATTCCTTTCAAATTCAGAACGATAAAGATTACATAATTTATGAACACTTTATTTTTTATCATTTAATCTCCACTGTGTGTATGTAGGTATGTAGGTACGTGACCTCTGCATTTAACCCATCACTGGTGAGGAGTAAACACACAGTGCAAGTCATTAACACACACACCCGAAGAAGTGGGCAGCTATCACTGCAGCACGCAGCAATCAGGGGTTAGGTGCCTTGGAATCGAACCAGCGACAAGAACGACGAGTCAGCATAAAGAGAGGAGGTGCAAAAGCTAACTGCCTGGTGTAAAGACAACAACCTGTTTCTGAACGTTGACAAAACTAAAGAGATGGTTGTTGACTTCAGAAGAGCACAGAGTGACCATTCTCCACTGGACATCGATGGCTCCTCCGGAGATCATCAAGAGCACCAAATTCCTTGGTGTTCATCTGGAGGAGAACTTCACATGGTCTCTCAACACCAGCACCATCAGCAGGAAAGCCCAGCAGCGCCTCTACTTTCTACGAAGGCTGAGGAAAGCCCATCTGCCTCCCCCCATCCTCACCATGTTTTACAGGGGGCTATCGAGAGCATCCTGAACAGCTGTATCACTGTCTGGTTTTGGAACTGCACCGCCACGGACCATAAGACCCGGATAGTGAGGACAGCTGAAAAGATCATCTGTGTCTCTCTACCCTCTTCACGGACATTTACACCACACGGACATTCACAGACATTTACACCACACGCTGCATCCGTAAAGCCACAAGCATTGTGACTGACCCCACACACCCCTCCCACGTGCTGTTCACCCTCCTGCCATCTGGAAAAAAGTACCGAAGCATTCAAACAGCTTCTATCCACAAGCCATCAGGCTTCTTAATAACTGAACTCATGCTCACTATACAAATACACACGTGTATATTAACTTTTGCTGCTAAATGTTTATACCATCTTTTTTTCTGCTGCTAATGTTTACTGTTAATACAGGTATGCACTGTCACTTTATACCACTCTATAAATGCACAGCCACTTTATCCATACATTGTTATAGCCTGCCATACCTATTTGCACAATGCCATAAACTGCACCTTAGTCTGCGCTATATTTCATGTATCAGTCCTGTGGCGTATTGTATTGTTATATTGTTATATAGTACTCGTCGTGCACTTATATGTAGCTTTGTGTTAGACTTTGTTGTGTTATGTCTTAGCTCTTTATTGTGGATGTAGCTCTTTGTTGTTTTGTGTAGCACTATGGTCCTGGAAAAACGTTGTTTCATTGCAATATGTGGGGCATCAGCTGTATATAGTTGTGATGACAATAAAGCTCTCTTGAACTTGGATCTACAGATTACAAGCCTGACACACTAACCAGTAGGCCACCACTGCCCCTATTGTGGGGGGCCCACACCACTAAAATCATGTAACACCTGAAAATGACAGACCTAGAGACAGACAGACAGACAGACAGACAGACAGACGTTTGTCTGATGACTACTACTCACAGGCTCCAATTACAGGGGTGAGTAACAGAAACCTTAAACTTAATGCCCTGGTAAACCCCATCAGTGACAGCTATAGGAGCAAATCAGGCACTAGCCTCTGCCAGCAGCCAATCACAGTGTTATTGCTGGTTAAAAGGGACCGTATTACAGGCCTGTCACCCTCAAAGTATAACTGCACACGTGAAGCCCGTGCAAGAAAGTGTTTGAACAAAATGACCCTCTGAGAGGTTTGTGCTTTCTTTCCCACGTGTGAGATCTCATAAAATGACCGATACAAGGATCACATGGCCCAAAATAATGAGCACCGTCTGTACTTACATCTCAACAACTACCTAATGAAAGTTACTATGTTGTTAAAAATCAACTGCAGTACCAGTGGGTGTTTCCGTGGTCTTCCACGTCCTCTCTTCTCTGCTCCATCTTTCTCTTTAGGAGCCACTGTGTCCTTGCCAGTATCGCTCATGATGTCTTACTGAAAACTGCATAAAAAACAACAGCGCGCATTAACGTATAAAATGCATAAACTGAAAACATGACAGAAACGATAAAGGATAAAACTCACGACCGGTTCCTGGGTACTGAACTTTCCAGCGCGAGCACCGGACCGGCTTTTCGTTTGTTTACAGCACGCGCTAGGCCTGGGCTCGCGCGTAATAACACACTTTAAAATGCAGTGTGCTGCTAAAATTGTCAGATAAAAATACCTGAAAAGGCAAGAAACAGAATGTCGCAAAGATTGGAGGAGATTGCTGCGGAGCTTTGAGTCAGAAAGCTGCACGGCGAGCGACGGCTGCGCGAACCGGAACACAAGCACACCGCGCGAGATTCGCGCCCTTTTAAATCACCGTACGCGTGATGAACACTATCTGATGTTTGCCCGGTCAGGTTAGTGGACTTACATTTTTATGAACAGAAAGAAAAGACCAGTCTACACAACAATGCTTTGTTAGACACGTGCCTGGTTTTAAACACTGTTCGTTTCAGAAGCTGAAAACGTTATTCCACGTGTTTTAATGTTTGCAAAATACAACAACTGTTACTCTGTAAAGAAGGGGACTGCATTATTTTACTATTGCTTCCCATAAAAAACACATAGCCGTGAGAAAGTCCACCAATGCTTTTCTCAAAACAAACACTAAAACATACTAAGGTTTACAGTTGTAAAGTAATTGTAAAACCTTACCCTTGAATAGGAACACTTCGCTGCGAACACTCCGAAGAACAGAAAGACAACAACCGCCCGCGTGAGTTTTAGGGGCATTTCACGCGGTCTTCTACACAGGAAATACACTAACGGGCGGATGAAAAAAACAGGGTAGATCTTAGTTGGAATAGTGCATGATAATGGTTTGAAATACTTTAGGTGTAGCATTCTCTAACACGATGGTAAGAAGTTTAACATGTTTTACTATGTTGTTAACGTTTTAACATATTCTAACATGTTTTAGCGTCAATTAGCATGATGCTAGCAAATTTTAGCATGATGCAAGCACATTTTAGCATGATGCCATCATGTTTTAACATCAATGAACATGATGTTCATGGGGCAGTTGTGGTCTACTGGTTAGTGAGTCGGGCTTGTAATCAGTAGGTTGCTGGTTCGATTCCAGCGCTGGCAGGTAGCAACTAAAGTGCCCTTGAGCAGGGCACCTAACCCTGGATTGCTCCCTGGGTGCTGCAGTGATAGCTGCCCACTGCTCCGGGTGTGTGTGTTCACTCCTCACTTGTGATGGGTTAAATGCAGAGGTCATGGGTATGGGTAACCATATCTGACAAACATGTCACTTTCACTTTTCTGTTAACATGTTTTAGTATGATGCTAGCATGTTATAGTATGATACTAGCACAGGTTCAGCATCAACTAACATGATACTAACATGTTTAACATGTTTTTACATAAAACTAGAATGTTTTATGAAGATATTAGCATGTTTCAAGGTGGTTTGTCATGTGACTCTAGTCTTTCTAGCAATTAAGTCTCTGTAAAATTTCTTCAATGTAAGTAAAAACCAAATTGGCCCTGTTGGGAAGCCCGTTTGGAAAATTCTAAAAGTCTGATCTATTAGTAAGATATAACAACCTGAGTTATGTTAGTATGTTTTTTTGTAGTATGATGCTACCATGTTTGATGCTAGCATGTTTTAACATCAATTGGTATAATGCTAGCATATTTTAGCATGATGTTACCATGTTTTGGCATTAATTAGTATTATGCTAGCACATTTTAGAATGATGCTAGCATGTTTTAACGTGATGCTAGCACATTTTATCATTAATTAGCATGGCACTTACACGTTTTAGCATGATGCTAGCACGTATTAGCATCTATTAGTATTATGCTAGCACATAATATTTGTACAATTCCTTCAATGTAAGTCAATGGCAAATCAGAGCTGCTCAAAATTCTGCTACGAAATTTCTGAAAGTCGGTTCAAAATCAGAATTCTGAAAGAACAGTTTAGAGAGTTACAGTTAGGAGGAGTTATAGTCAGAAAAAGTATCATTATAATAATAATAATAAAATAAGGTTAAATAAACCTTAAAAAATAATAAAAAAAAAACAATGTTGGCTTAGTCAACTTGTTACAGAGTGCCTGACAACAAAGCAAGTTTAAACATGCTGACTAAATATAAATTTAGTACGATTATTATACACGTCGCCACAAATGATGTTCGTCTCTGTCAGTCAGACATCACTAAAGATCATTTTAAAGAGGTATGTGAACTTGCTAGTATAATGTTGGACACTGTAATATGCTGTGGCCCCCTCCCTGCTTATCGTGGTGATGAAATACATAGCGGACTGTCATTACTAAATAGATGGATGTCTAAGTGGTGTTCAGAGACTAATATATTTATTATTGAAAATTAGCTTTATTGATAATTGGAGAAGTTTTTGGGGTAAACTGACCTATTGAAAAAAGATGGCCTCTATCACTCCTGAAGTGGTGCTGCTCTTCTACCTAGAAATCATAATTTAGGCACATAGTCTTGTTATTAATACTACTAACACTTGACTAACTGGGGCCCAGGTCAGGAAGCAGACATACTGGCTTAACTAACCGTCTGTTAGCCGTCACATGTCACAGATGACACATAATTTACAACGCACAGAATCACCTAAATATCATAACTATTATAAATAATATATATCATAAATATTACTGTGTCTGTCACCCGGACTGGTAAATAGAAAAAACCCTGTAAACATTTTAATGGTAACTTAAACAGTGTAAAACTAATGAAAATGATGCAAACAATTAATAAGGCTTGGTTTGCTGAATTTTAGATCTCTACCTACAAAAGTGCTTTTTGTTAATATGATCCCAGATCATAACAGATGTGTTCTATATGACAGAAACATGGCTAAAACATTAAAATAAATGAGTTACATTAAATGAGTCTATCCCCAAAATTACTGTTAGAAGCATGAACCTCGTCCTAAAGGCAAAGGAGATGTTGCTGCACTTTATAGAAATATTTTTAAAGTTACCCAGAGATCTGTTTTTTGGTACAATTCTTCTAAAGTAATGGTCCTCAAAATAACGTCATCTGGTATAAATAATAAATCAAGTCTGTCATTTCTACTGGTGACTGTATACAGGCCCTAATGTACCACACAGACTTATCAGACTTATCAAAAAATTTGCGGACATTTTATCAGAGGTAATATTAATCAAGTCTTGGTGTTGGTGATTTTAACATCCATGTTGATAATGGAAAAGATGCATTGGGGTTGGCTTTCAATTTTAAACTTCACAAGATGTGTCAGGACCCACTCATTGTCATAATCATACTTTAGATTTAATACTGTCCTATGGTGTAAATGTTGATGACATTACTATCCTGAAGCAGAGCGAAGACGTTTCAGATTATTATCTGGTATCCTGTGTAATACATTTACCCATGATTGCAGCTTCTTGCTACAAATACAGTAGAACAATAACTTCTGCCACTAATGATTGTTTGATCAACAATCTACCTCAGATGTCTCAATTCCTTAGCACAACAGATACCTTTGAAAACCTTGATAACAGGTAACAGAAAACATTAACTCCCTCTTTTCTAACACATTAGACAAAGTTGCTCACCTACACTCAAAAAAGATAAAGGACAGCAGCCCAACACTGTGGTTTAACAAAATAATCTAAATCAACAACATGTATGCTAGATCCTATATCTACTAGCATGTTGAGGACTGTAAGGAACCAGACGTGGAGGCAGTTTCTGAATCCATGTGCGAAGAGTTTATTAAACAGAAACAGCAAATTACTTTAAACAATGAGGCAAAGAGGCATGGTCGTTGAGTCAGGCAAGAGTCCAGTAACACAAGAGGCAGTCCAACCAGGCAAATAAAACAAAGCATAAATCCAAAAGACAAGATCCGGAGGTCAGGCACAATGATCATGAAACAAGTATCAAACAACGCGCAAGGAAAAACGCTCAGTAAGGCGAAAAAACAAAATGCTGTTATTCTTTAAAATGGCCAGTACTGTAATGGGTCAAGCCTTAATGTAACATGGAATGTGATAATTTTGATGCAAGATGAATCAAATGTATGTTTCTTTTTGGTAGATCAAAGGAGTCAAAAGTTATTGCCATTTGAAAAGTGAATTTTACATACACAAAGATTTACATAAAATTTAAAAAACCTTTAATACAGCCTTATATCTATTTAGGCGTGCTCATTGTGAAATTTGTTGAAGCGGTATATGAGAACGGTTGGGTGTATGAAAAAACTTTTAATACCTTTTTGTAATCATTGTATATAGATGCTATGTACCAGGAGCAGTTCGAAAAAATAGGTTAAAATTCAGAATTGTGGAATGATGTCATAGGATGCATTGGAATCAGAGGAAAGAATTTAGTTTTTAGGACCTATGAGTCAAAAGTTATGAGCATAAACATGAGTGAAATTTGGACAGCTGGTGGAGCTAGAGGGTTTGAGACACCAAATTTGGTCTAGTAATCCCTTCGTGGATTGACCCCTAAAACTTAATGGCTACAATAAGATATAATAACAAGAGGGGTCTTCACTCCTTTGGTGCTTTAACCCCTAGTAATATGTAGGCAGTAGTTTAAATGTCAAGTATGGTATTTTTAAGAACAAAATATTAAGAATCGTATTCTTCACAACTTTAGGAAACAAAAGTAGCTTACCTGTCTGCCCGTAGTGAGCATGAAATAATTTTGCTGATAATGTGTTGTCGAAGTGCCATCATTTCTGTCCAAGTTTCAAAATCATCTTAATTCAGCAGATACTGCTGGTTTGGCTAGAGGCTCAAATCAATGATCAATTAACATATGCAAACCACAAGATATGAGAGCTTGTGCCGGCCAGCAAGACAATAACATTACTGTGTGTGAGAGTGTGAAATCATGAGTGACAGAAATAGAGAAAGAGAGAGTGAGTTTTCTAGTGTCACTAGAGAAAATATTAGCATAAACGAGATATTTAAATTTGATGTAGAAAATATGTGGTGTTGTCCAAACAAATCTAACTACTGCAGGCTCAAGGTGTTACTACTTGGTTGTTTTCTATCATCTGATAGTGTTTTGAATTGTGGTCAGTACAGTGTTATTGTTACAGCTGCTTATGTAATCCAAGGAAGCGTACAAAGAAGATAATATCAAAAAGTATTTTATTAGATAAACTCAGGAACAATGGAGAAAAAAACTCAATACAAAACCAAAGCTGAAAGCTAACAATGGGATTAACTAAACAGGGAGCTTAAATATGCAAGGAACGGACCAATCCCACAGGTGGGAACCTATCAGTAACTAAGGAGACTAACTAGAACTAATTAACAAGATGATTAACTCAAATAAATATACAGAACACAGGTAACAGAGTTATACATTGTTGTATCATGTATATCGTACTAATTTAATATGACTTTTACAACTACCAATGTTCATAGTGTGGACAGAAAACATGACACAAAGTGGGCAAAAAATTCCATAGAATTCCAGTGACGTCATAGCTCCGCATCAGAATGTCGTACAGACTTGGGATTGGGCTCATATTGCCTGTCTTAGCAAGCAGCAACAAATGGTGACATTACAACTTCATAGCCACGACCTAGCAACCAGTTACAATATCCTAGCAACCACCCCATTGACTTCCATGAGAAAAATAGAGAGGCATCAGTACATTGTAGAGAAAAGTGGGTGGAAAGTAGTCTTTAATTATTACCATGAAAACTGTCAAGCCATACCCTAGCAACCATTAGAGCACCTAAACAACCAACATGAATTAGCTATAACTCATCACCAGAACATCATTGCCAACCTCATGGGAGTTGGCTGTTTTAATTCACACACACACACACACACACACACACACACACACACTCCCGTCTGTTAGTTTTACTATGTCTAGTTACACCCTAGCAACCATTTACTGTACCCAGCATTAGAACATTGTAGAGACACGTGGGTGGGCTTATTTGACTTACGCTGTCAGTGAGACCACACCCTACCAACCATTTAGGTCACTCTAGCAAACTCATGGCACCATGAATAAGCCATATTTTAGTATATCTACCATGCTAAATAATGTAAGCATCATGCCAAGTTATTCTAGCATCATACTATTTCATGCTTAAAACATAGAAGGAAGGGGGTGGTGGTGGCTCAAGGCCCCTTTTGTGTCATAATATAAATGTGCCGCTCTCTGGTCATAGTAAATAATAATTAGTGGTGCTTGAGAAGCTATGCATCACTATTACTCTTTTGCATGCTTCTTCCGTAAAATGCCAAGGAAAGAAAGAATAGAAAGAAATTAGCATTATCATAATTAACTGTGAGGAAGTCATTATTAATATTTTAGAATACAACAGATAGACAAATGCTGCTTTAAATACATGAGATTTATTTAATAAATCTGAAAAATAATTAATTTTCATTCTTTTTCATTCTTCTGCCCATGCCCATGTCTGTGCATGCTACTGGTACTAATATTAATAAACATGTTAGTTAACTTTAGGGTTAGTCTGGTTTAGGTGTATATGTATAGATGTATATGTATACATACGGGAAATACATTTAACGTTAAAAATAGTAAACATTTTAAATAAAGTGATACTTAAAAACATTCTTTGCATAAATTTATTGTGCCACAATGTTTTCTTTAAAGCCTCTTTGAAACAATACACACTGGAAAATGCCATAAAATTGAATTACCTTGCAATGCTGTGTGGTTGTCTGAAAGTTGCTAGGTAAATGTTTACTGTAACTTGTCAAAAAAATATATAAGTTGATATTTTATTGGTGAGGGGCACCCTTTATTGCAATTCAATAGATTCAAACTTTATTTCTGTAACACAAATGAGACACAAAGTATGAGACTTCATAGCGATGCTTTCCACAAGCAAAATAAACGAAAACCAGACCACAGTGGCTGAATGAAACATTTAATGTTAATGAACTAAATGAGATAATTATGTAACTATACATTATTACCATTTTCTCATCAGACAGAGAAACAGATATTTTAAAACCTAAATTTTTTTTAAATCTGGCCTCTGTTACAACAAGGTTTCCATTCATTCAACTGAAAAATATTAACACTATGACAAACTATATCGCTATAGCTTGTATTAAACTATTATCTCATATAACACCATGATGTCAGGAGTTCTTAAAAACTTTACTGATGAACATTGCCTATGGTCCCTAATTGATTAATTTAAGTGGCTCTAGTGTAGCTACTGTATAAATGATAGCTCCATCTAGTGACTCCTCATGTAAAGAGCATAAATATCCTTGTTAACCTAATAAAGATACAGTAGCACCAGATCAGCTGAAATCTGCCCTGAATTTTTTGAAAAAATGATTTTGGTTTATCACTCTCAATACTTAATCTGCTACAAACCCTTCATGTTAGTTTCAGATCCAGTTGTTCTTTATTAGAATGTGTCAATCTGGTTTTGAAATAAAGCAACATCAGAGGTCTGTACCAACAGTAAAGGCTGTACATTTATTTATAGTCCTGTTCTCTCCCTCTGGTAGGTTTAGATGTTAAACACCAAACACGTGACAGACGTCAGATTCTGAATGGGCCAATGACAAGTTTATTGTTGATCACAAGCCCTCACTTCAGGTTGTCATTTGTGCTCTTGAACATTAGAATAGCATTGTGAATTTTCAGAGCAGGTCCAAGCTTTAAATTCATGATCTTCACAATGTCATTTTGAGTCAGTAGAAGAAATGCTTCTCCATCGATCATCTGCAAAGGACATGCCAGGTCTAATGTCAATAAAAAATTCAGAAGACTTGGAATAAGTACATATATTGTATAGACTACTTATATACTTTTATGATGCGGTAGTCCTTTTTGGAGCAGCCTCTGGTCATTGTATTTTTCTTTATATACATAAAACAGCAGCTCATAGATTCTGCAAACTGTGCTCTACAGGTTTCAGGGTCCCGCTCTGATCAGCCCTGTCTCTTGGTCCTTGCCTTTTGTTTTGTTGTTTGTTTGAGCACATGGTCATTGAAGCTGTATGTGCACTGTTGTGGTGTCTGTCCCCACCCTTCTTGTTATCCTCATCGGTTGCTCATTCAGTTTTATTCCCTTCTTGACCTCATTACTCCCTTTTTTGCCTCCCTATTTAATGCCCTTGTATTTTCATTCTTGTGTCAAACCGTTGAGTGTGATACCAAGTTTTACACTTTTTTTGGTTTCTAATGTTTTGTTTTGTAGACCTGCCGGTTCTGTCTAATAAGTCTTGTTTGACCTGTTCGGTCTTTGTTCCAGTGCCTAGGCTAGTTCTGTCTTTCAGGTGCCCTCTGCCTGCTGCTTGGACTTTCTTTCTTCCACTACTGGTCTCAGTCCTGTTCCTTTTGGGTCCAGCCTTCTTGGTTCCCTGCCCTGCTCCTCATTACCTGCCTGCCTGCTAACAGCTCCTTCCTAGCCGACTATTGCACCACCCCCTGCTTGGTGCTCTGCTGTCTGCTTGCAGCCAGGAAGTCTGCACTCCAACACCTCCCCACAGTTCTTAAGCTGCTGTACCTGCCCTAGAGCAGGGTTTTTCCTCTCTGTCTTTTGTTTTGCTCCCTTTGATTCTCTCCCAATTAGTATACTGTGGACAATAAACTTTCTGTTGAACCTGCCATTGAATCCGCCTGTTTATTTTGACAAAGAGAGATATGTATAGGGAAAATACCATAACTGCAGGTAATACTGCAGGGTAAATTTACATGCCTGCATTTTTGTACCTGCAAATCTTTTGTACCTGTTGCATTTATAAAAATACCAAACACTTACTTCATTTTTAAATATTTTGGCCTGGTCCTCACAACCAATAAGATTGTTGACAAAGTCAAAGACCTGCCAAAAAACAGCAATTCATAAAGACAATTTATTTTAAATATTAAACATTCTAAACATACAAACTAATAGTTAAGTTAGATCGTACAAATAGTGTGGTGTTATAAAGTGTGAAGCAATGTAGAGTATAAGAAAAATAATCTTATCAAATATATATTGTGTAAATTACGTAAACAATTTTAAGTTTAAGTTTAGTCAACTTAAGTTTTAGCAGACCCCAAAAATAG
Source organism: Ambastaia sidthimunki (assembly GCA_036877625.1). Taxonomy (NCBI): domain Eukaryota; kingdom Metazoa; phylum Chordata; class Actinopteri; order Cypriniformes; family Botiidae; genus Ambastaia; species Ambastaia sidthimunki. Next base: position 20,457 of record JAZGTK010005378.1, read on the forward strand.
AATAATGGAGTAATTACCTCCTCTGTGGTCCAGGTAGCCACTTGATTTGCATGAAGTCCTGCAACTCCAGGCAATAGCTTACAGTGCTGGTCCCAGCAGAGAGAGAGAGTGCGATCAGCATTGGCTGTGAAAGCCGTCATGAATAAAGTGGGGTACATGGCCTCAGATGTCATATCTGAAACAAACACAATGACCAGGTTTACATGCATGTCATTTTCTGATGAAAAAACGTATTCTGAAGCCTTTAATTTGAAGGTTTACATGCTTTATAGATATTATTGTATGGTAATCACCATATTGCACAAGATTCTGTTCTTTCTGAAAGACCAGAGATGAACAATTCTGAGTGCAATAAATTCCAAAATGTAGGTAATCAGACTGTTGATGCTATAAGTATAGTGCTATATATAAATGGTATATACCACTACTTTGCAACAACCTAGCAACCACCCCGGGTATCTTAGCTACCGCATAACAACAACTTAGCAACCACCCAAGGTACCTTAGCAACAGCCTAGCAACCATCCCAACATATTGTTATTGTATTTACGCTTATTATTAGCCTATTATTAGCCACCATACTTCTTTTTCTGCACGAAACTTCGTAACGTAACTCGTCCCATGACCCGTAATTTGTCGCAGACCCAAGAAGGGATCAAATCGACCAGCTTATTCAGTAGAGGTGTGCTATGTCTTTTATAAGTGATCGGTGTACGATGTTTTTGGGGTGTAAGAAAAAGTGGGGGAAAATTCCATAGACTTAACACTGGGCAGATCTTTGTGATGTCATAGCTCTGCATCAGAATGTCATAAAAACTTGGGGGTGGGCTCATATCACCTGTCTTAGTAAGCAGCAAAAAAAGGTGACATTTCAATCTCATAGCCAAGCCCTAGCAACTAGTTACAGTAGGCTAGCAACCCTAACCCTATTGACTTCCATTTGAAAAGGTGAGAGGCATCAGAACATTGTAGAGACAAGTGGGTGGCATCTTTTATCTCTCAAGTAGTCTTTGATTATTACCATAGAAACAGTCCAGCCATGCCCTACCATCCACTGTTACAGGTACTGTAACTGGTTGCCAGAGTGTGGCTATGAAGTTGTAATGTCACCATTTGTTGCTTGCTAATCTGAGCGACAGGGCCGGACTGGGACACAATTTCAGGCTGGGAAATCCCACACCCACCTAGGGCATCCTGTGCACCCAAATAAATTCAGAAACCATACAACCTTTTTTTTCCTCTAAATGTATTACACAGCATGACCATCATAATAAAACATTTAAAATTAACCTTGAAGTAAAGCAGCTCTTATATCAGATTACACGAGTCTGCACAGAGCATTATATACCGAGCATTTATGCCAGAAGTCCAAAGCTACTATTTCCTCTCTACTTCTCACTCATAAATGTACTCTACCTGCAGAAAAGAGGTTAAACAAAACTTTCAGCTTAGAAGGTCATCAGATTGCGCAAGACTTCGCTGCTCTCAGCAACTTTATCAATGTTGTCAAGTCCAATTACATGGCATCAGTTTGAATGTTGTATTAAGATAGCAGCATATGGCAACATATTGCACAGTTTTTATAACATTTTATGATGTTTGTTCCTGTTTGCACTATAGCTCTTGTCTCCCTGCTCCCTTCCTACCTATATAATGTAATGTAATTATTTGTCTGCAAAAATACACATGTAACTTTACAACAAATAGTATATACAGTGCTCAGCATAAATGAGTACACCCCCTTTAAAAAGTACGAATTTAATCAGTAGCTCAATGAACAAAAGAACAATTTCCAAACTTTTCACAAGGCTGAGTTTTATTGAACACTTCTTTAATTCCATAACATGAAATTAAGGTTAATAATCTAACTTGGATCACAAAATCTTCAGTTTTAATCAAATTGGTTGAAGCAAAAATTAATACACCCCGCAACAAAAACTACTACATCTAGTATTTTGTATGAGCACTGTGATTTAAGGACAGCACCAAGTCTTCTATGCGTGGAATGAACAAGTTGGCTACATATTGCAACATCTATCTTTTTCCATTCTTCAAGAATAACCTCTTTTAGAGCCTGGATGCTGGATGGAGAGTGATGCTCAACTTGTCGCTTCAGAATTCCC
>JAZGTK010005379.1:0-16839 GCA_036877625.1 Ambastaia sidthimunki
CGTTAACTCTGCTTTAATTATAGGGTTAGTTAATTATAGGTAAAATCATAACACTTCCTGCACCACAAAAAATGATCGGGACTGATCAAGCTGTTTAATGGCAGTTGGCTCAAAACAAAACCCTTCAGACATTTTTTTATTTATTTTGAGTTCAGCGTAGCTTAAATAAAAATGGCTTCATAAAGAAACATAAAAATAGTTAATGATGCCAGAAAATTATTTTCTCATTTGACCACATCACATTATTCCTCAAATCTAAAAATCAATCTTCTTATTCTTATCTTTAAAGTAAAGGGTCAAAAAAAACAAAACAAGGAAACTGTTACCTCTTTCAAAAGTTAGGATGCTGCACCATCCATTAGAGTTTTCATACCTGGAAAAAACAGACAAATAAATGTCTGGAACATTTAAAGTTTGTATTTTACACGAACTTGAATATACCTAAGTTATGGATATTAAACCATACTTTATCGCAACAGTACGTAAATGCATAAATGTTAGGGTTAAATATTTTACGTATGCTGTTATGTATAACCGTGTTAAGGTTAATATCTGCGTGAACATTTCACTGTGCTTGAAGAAATGGCATAGAAAAATAGATTTTATTAAGGTCAGAAAGTAAAACAATACAAAAACAGTACAAAACTTAAGATACATTTAAGGTGATCAAACGTAACGTAACACTTGACTGATGAGTCTGATTAAATCAGCGTAGTCTGTCCCAGCGCCAGACTGATGCATCATCACACACTGCGATGAGAATACTGCTGTCTCTACTGAAACTCGTCTGCCTGATGGCTGATGTGCATTTCGGAAGAGTGAGTGTTGTACATCTGAAGTAGAAAATAGAAGGTGGAAACATAACCAAAACTTGCACACCTGGTTAATGAACTTAATACTTAATAGTGCTCTGGACAGATCAAAATCTTCTGTGACTTACTTGGCTTTATGAGGATCTTCCACTTCCAGATCCCAAACATAGAGCTTCCCAACCTGATTTCCCAGAGCCAGCATCTGCAAAAGTGAAAACATTCTAAACAGTCACAATTTACACAACACACTATTTACTGACACAAACTGCTCTGCAAGTACCCCGTTGGCACATCTATAGCAATTAAAACATTTCTGTGTAATATACTTAGTGTTCTTCACAGAATTAAAGTGACATAAGTGTGTATATTTTAAGAAACTCTTGATACCTTTTGCCAGAAGTCCATAGAGAAGCGCATGTACCAAATATCACACTGGCTGTAATCGAAGCGGCCGAGAATTGTCACATTAGACTCGTTTGGTTTGATGTGGTCAACATCATCTTCCATTTTCCCAGGTTTCCAACACACAATTGCATTTTCACACGACTTCAATATGTGACAACATGAGAGAAAAAAAGACATTAAAATATTGCACCAAATACCTTAAAATCTACATTTCATTTTTGGGTTGGCAGAAAACGTGAACAGAAAACAACTTCAATGGATAACGGATCAGGAACCTTCAAATGCATGTGAAATTAGTTCATAAATTCAAACATATTTACTGTCAAGTTTACATTTATTAAGACGCAGGCACATGCGGTGTGGGTGTGTGTGATGACATGCACACGTAAATTAACATGAGGGTGACTAGATGCATATTTGCAAGATAGAGCTGAATTTATAGCCAATTAAATAGCTGGATTTTTGGTTTCTTGTGTGGTATTAAACGTGTTAATGTTCCAATGCTGCTTAGCTTTTTTTAATGCAGTTGAAATTACCTTAGAGAGAATCAAATCTCCAAGCCAGCGGACACAATCCACGTAGTTCCTGTGGATGTCTCGTGTGGAAAAGTCTGGAAAGTGAATCTTCTGAGACACAAAAGGCCTAAAAAACACAAAACGTTTAATGATCTGCAGGTGTTAGAGTAAAACCACTAGTTAATAAGGACTCACCTGTTGGTTTTGCTGGGGTTATATTCATATGAAGCACGTACTGTCTTCTGCATTCGTTCAGAGTTGATTCTCCACAGCTTTAATGAGTGATCCATGCCACATGACATAATCTTCTCACCAAGAAGGTCAAAATCCTACAAAATAGGAACGTTTAGTAACATAGAGACACTTTCCTCACGTCTACATGATGTCTGAAGTTGATGTAATTTAGATCAACCACATCAATAACACTCAATGATATAAAAGCTGAATTTCAGACAGCCAAAGATCTAGCTAACCTCAACGAACTCACCGCACTCAAAACCTCATCACGATGACCCTCCACACCTCCAAATATGGCCACCAGAGTATCTGTCTGTATGTTCCACAGGCGCAGAGCATGATCTAACAAAAATACAAATGCCAAATGTTTACAAGCACCGAACCAGCTAAAACAAACACCAGCACATGTCAAATCTGCACAGATCACCAAGATATTTGTCTTAGAACCTTTTACCTTTACTAACTGAAAGCAAAAGGTTTGGGTCCCTCGGATGGAATTTGAGTTCATTGATAGCATTTCCATGGCCAACATAATGCTGCAGGTGAGACAATGACAGTAATGAAAATATGATTGGAAAATCAATAACATGCTTCACAAAAGGACAAATTCAGTTTTTTATATTAGATTCTCTGTCCTGTAGCTTATTTGGTAGCTAGCAACAGTAAGATCATGGCTTCAATTCTCAGGAAACCTGAACGCAGTTTGGATCAAAGCGGTTTGGATCAAAGCAAAAGCAAATGAAAATGTTGACTCACTTTGACACACTGCATGGTGATGTGATTAATGATGCGAATGATGCCACGTGAACCAGCCACAGCCAGCAGTGGGTGACTAGTGCTTGTGTCAAAGGTCCAAGCACAAGTGTAGAAGTTTTCATCTGCCTAGGGAGCACAAAAATTAAGGGAACAACACAAGAGATTTGGCCAAAACAGCAGCAAAGTGGTTAAACATAAGTTGTTTAAAAAGGTTAACTTATTCTAACATGATTGTTTGTTTGAAAAGGATACATCTGCATCAACATATGACTGCAGAAGACGAATCTCTCCCTGGGAATGACACTCAAATAAAGTCACCTGCAAGAGGGAGACAAAGCCATAAGCCAGCTGTTCATTTTTCACTACAATCTGGACCATCTACTAAGTTCGAACAGCTCCACTGTGCACGTGTTCAAGTAAACCCTCATCTATAGAGAATCCGCAGTGCCGCGTGCATTTACTGAATAATCACAAACAGTCATTTGACTTGTACTCACTCTGTTGCTGCCGACGGTTGCAAACACAAGCGGATCTCCTTCCTTGCTGTGCCAGTTAAACTGCACACCAAATAAAGGCTGCCCRTGGTCCTCCTGTGTCACACTGCACATCACTATCAAACGTTCATCACAGGCACACGCTTCTGAAACTCTAAAGACTTTCTTACCCTTAGACTGTTGACACACTTGAAAGAATATTTGCATTTCTTGGCCTTCCACTTGCCCTTGCCCCAGCTCTTTCTGCCCGGGGCATTAGCAGTGTTTGTTGGGGTATCCGGCCGCTCAGTGTTGGTGCCACTTTCAATGCTGACAGCATCATCCTGAAAAAAATTGGACACATATGAGGCTTAAAAAATAATTTACCACGAGAGCATAAAATAGTTAAAAACGTGACATCACAGACTTTGAAAATCAGTCCGCCAAAAATAAACTTTACAAACACACGTTAAAAACGTACGTTCTCGTCTCCAGACAGATCGGGGTTGCTGTTTTCATCACTGCTTAATTTCTGTTTTTTGTTATTCGGCATCTCGTTTCCCACCTCGTCGTGAGATTCACACATCTTTCTCCTCATCTTCCTCCAACAGCGCCACGCTGCCGGAAAGCAAAACGTGCGCTTCTCACGACACACTGCTGCAAAGCACCACGACAGCTGCTATACCACTCACAAACACCAGAGGGAGACATTTCACAATAGACGAGCACAAGCGACTTCTCACAACGGGGCAGTAACATAAGAAGTGATCAAAATGACCGAATTGCTTAGAATAAAGTGTGAGATAAAACAGACACGAAAACAGTTGTTATGTTTTATGTTTCAGTTGTTATGCTTTCCTTGGTTTTGTTACAGGAGAGTTTATACTCACCGTCTTGTTTGCAACATCTACTCCAAAAAACTACATTGATATCAAGGTTAGAATAACACTCCATTAAAATATGCAAGAGTAATCATTTTCAACCGTACAATAAAGTTTCTTTCATTTGTCAGTATATAGAGATTCCACAATGATCAAAGGTCAGAATGTCTGACCGTCACATTTGGGATTAAAATTACTGTGTACTTCCAATAACTGTATGAAAATAAACTCTGATAATCTAAACATTGTGTGTTGCATTTTATGTACTTTTATTTTTTTATTTAACTGTAGACTGAAATCTTTATTATTGTTGTAAAGTATAAAATCACGTGTTGATAATGACACATGCTTTTATTATCACTTTATTTCTCTGATCGTTATCTTATAATGTCAGTCATTACATAGTGTTTGCTACATAGTGCACAAATAAATATCACACATGCTGAAGAGCTTCATTTTGCTCTAAACGTTCCAGTTTAATAATGTGATTCTGGTCCAAAATGAGGCTCCTTGTATCCGCTGGACAGACAAACTTCGAATCCAGTTTGTGGAGACACTGATTTGAAAGGTCTAATAAACCAGGACCTTAACAACAACACAAAAGCTTCACTCGCACAGCACCCTTTAAATGGGACTTTTAAAACCAGTGAGATATTCAGCGTAATTTACAGTACACACTACAGACACGTCTTAAATCTGCACATACAATAAGATAATTGTGTGTCTCTGCCAATGAAAGAGCATGCAATCAATAGTATCTTTTGATTGTATCGAGTAACTAATCAATAGTATCGATCAATCGGTTATTTTTGGCATACCTTCATAATTTGACATTTGCACAATCGGATGAGTGACAATCGCTCCACCGGCCGCCGCCATACTTCCCGGTTGTGTCAACGCCAAGCAACCGGTTGTCTATTTGATTGGACAAAACGATTTGACAATAAAAATATATTTGTATATTTTATCCATACGTGTATATATATGTAGATATCAAATATGTACATTTTTTAAAAATATATTTTATTTCGTTAATCCTTATAACCCGTTTACCCACAATTCCTTTTTCTCTTCCCTGTCTGACTCGCCGCCATGAAGTGAGTGAACGCTGCTGTAATCCACAAGAATCTTCCGTTTAATGTTGTTATATTTGTTTGTACATGTGATGGGAAGTTAGTGGTAAACAACATGTGTTAATTCTGACCCTTATTTCTGATGTGCAGGGTCGAGCTGTGCAGTTTTAGTGGATATAAAATCTATCCCGGCCACGGTCGGCGGTACGCCAGGATCGACGGAAAGGTAAAAATACAGGAGCTGTTTTATCCTTGTTTTTTATTTAGATTCAGTGTTGAGATTTGATTGAAACTTAGGCTGTAATTAACACTTATCTAGCATGGATTTGTTGGGTTGGTCAGCTTAGCACCTGTCTAAAATCTGTGTAATTAACAATTGGTGAATAATATCTGTATAGTTGTTTTAATGTAATATTTGTGCTGACGAAATTGTTTGTTTACTACATCAGTGTTTTATTATAATTGTGTGTTGTTGATTAAAGTGGTTTGGCTCTGTAGGTCTTCCAGTTTTTAAATGCTAAATGTGAGTCTGCTTTCCTGACTAAGAGGAACCCCAGACAGATCAACTGGACCGTCCTGTACCGGCGTAAACACAAGAAGGGCCAGTCTGTGAGTTAACTAGTACTGTTCTCTCTTCACCTTCAGCACAGAGGCTCAGATAAAAAAAATCTCTTATATAATATAAGAGTATATAATCTCTTAGTTTAACTTGAGCATGTACTAGGGTTAGGCAGACAGATCATGCAATCGTCCGTCGTTGGCTGTCAGACATCACGAAGTTGAGCCGTTATTGTGAGCCCCCCTAAGAAAAAACAAATAACGATATTTTCGTTTCTATGCACAAATTAAAAAGTGGGGAATATGAATAATGATTATGGAATATCAAAATCAAATTGATTGGTAAGATTAATTTGCAAAGCTATTTAGTAGTCTATATTTGCATTTATTGTTTTATGTTATAGTTATTGGCCCGCACTTTTAAAGATAACCATGATCAATGAATGCTGAGGGAGTTTAAGCTCCAATTGTGCTTGGCTCAGCTCATGTCTCCTCCATCAGCTGTGGGGAAAAAAAGCAGTGTTGACTGTTATTGATGGCAATCTCCAACTAGCCAGTCTGTGCTTATTTTGCCAAATTCAGTTGTGCGTGATGGCATTGGCAATTAACTGTGTTCTGTGGGATAGTGCAAACGTAAATTAGCTGTCTGTCCATCTTTTGCACTGATAACAAGAGCACAAATCCTGCACACCCTTTCAGATGGCCGTCTTCTTTCATTAGGTCTAAACCCAAAGTTTTGCCATATAGGCGAAGTGGTAAATTTTTAAATTGAGCAAATTTGTTATTAGATCTCTATGGTATTATTAGATCACTACGTCTGCGCATCTATACTCCATACCAGGGTCGTGTGAAAAGTGATTGGCAGGTGGTATTTTGTCTTGGCTTCATTTACGGGTTTGGTTCTAAGTTAAACAAAGAATATGCAGGTCAGATTGTGGGTGTTGTATGATGTATTACAATAAAATTAAAATAGCCTAATAATAATACAATATTGCTCCTTAGTGATCAGCTGCTGTAGAGTGTTCCAAAAGTGGACTTGCTTTATTTTCCAAAAACATCTAGTGGAAAATAAAAATGTTAATTTTAATAATTAAATATCCTTGCTTTTSAACAGGAAGAGGTGTCAAAGAAGCGGACCCGTCGTGCAGTGAAGTTTCAGAGGGCAATCACTGGTGCATCCCTGGCCGAGATTCTGGCCAAGAGAAACCAGAAGCCTGAAGTGCGTAAAGCACAGAGAGAACAGGCCATCAGGTGAGTGTGCGATTTATTCAGGATGTCCGTGAAAGTATTAAACGGTAATTAATTAATTTGGTTAAAAAAAAAATCAGGGTTATACATGATTGTCTATAACTTGACATTAAAGTACATGCAGCATGTAAATGTGCAGTCAATTTCTAAACTATTTGACTGCAAAAAGTCCCGTGCATCAATGCAATATCTAAAGTTGTCTTCCTTTGAAAAACTGCGTGTCATGGTTGTGTGTTGCCTTTTCTCTTTAAAATAGTTTTTCACAACCTTTTCTAACTATAATTTGTATATGATGTTCTTTTAGGGCTGCCAAGGAGGCTAAGAAAGCTAAGCAAGCAACAAAGAAGCCATCCACCCAGAGCGCTAAGGTAAGAAAGTTTTAAGGTTTAGAATCATTGGTAATACTTTACAGTCGGATTATCACTAGTAAACATATTGACCAACATGAGCTTACAATGAGCAATATACTTTTTTTTTTTTGATCTTTGTTCATTTTAGTTAATACCAATACAATTATTAGTTTATTGTGCCTTAAGTAATTAACAGCTTTTGATTGAAAGAAAATTTGTGAATGCTGATGTTTGTTAACTAATGCAACCTTATTGTTAAGTGTTACCAAATCATTATTTTCACACTTTGTTGGTTTAAATCTGAGTGATTGTATAATGTGACTGCATCATGTTATGAATGTTCTTTGCCCCTTGAGGCGTTGCAGTGTGACTGACCGTGTCACTTCTGTGTCATAAGGTGGCATAGATTAGAGGACGGTGTCTATACTGGTGTCCCTTAAATGACATGATGGGTGCTTGGTATCATTCCTAGTCCTACAGATTGTTGTTTTCTATAGTATCAGATGTATGTAACCTTTTACTGGCTCACATACACAATGTAACGTGTTCTGTTGTTTCTCAGGCCCCTGCTAAAGCTGCACCCAAACAGAAAATTGCCAAGCCTATGAAGGTCAGCGCCCCTCGCGTTGGTGGCAAGCGTTAAGTTTGTGTTTTGGTGTTTATTAATAAAGGCTTCACAATGTAAACCTCAAGTGTCCTGGAAACATTGATTTACATGTTCATCTTTGCATTTCTGCATTGAGTTGTGGTAAAACGCTGTCAGGGAAGCCAAAGGTCTTAATTTAAGCCATCATTTCAATGGGTATGAATTTACATTTATTTAAACCAGTATAAATCAAGTCTGTATGACCTCAATGGTTTCTGATCTACTTAATGCTTCAAGTGTAAAACTTATCTGGTTTTGTTTATAAATTGTGGTGAATCCATTTAATAATAAAGACTGATTTTTCAGCTGTAAGCCAATTTGATTTAGGACTGAAGAGTATTTTGAGTTCTGAAAGTAACAGTATGCTTTCAAAGTACAATAAACTCAATTAAGATCAAGCAATACTCATTAACCCCTTCAAGGTAAGGTAACATCAGTTATTCAATAACTACATATCAAATGATCCTTCTGGTCTAAATCTCAATTGTAAAATCAAACAAAAAAAAAATCGGTCATGTAAATATTTGTAGTATCTACAGTGGTAATATTAATCTCTGCACAAGTGTTTAAAAAAAGTGGTTTAGAGTTTACTTAAACTTTTCTAAGCAGACGTCACAGAGTAAATACATTTTCTCTTTTAGAGTTTTGAAAATGCACTGATATAAACTCAATATTATGAAACAATACATCATAGTGCAAACAAACACATTTCACAATTATACCTTTTTATTTTCTATTTCAGTTTTCCATTTTCTGATAGAAAAAAGAACACAGCCCTTAACCCGAACACATAAAAAGACAGATGTAAAGATGCATAAGATAAAAACGTAAAGAGAGCAACAGAATTTTTTCTAGCAACTATACGTCTGTGAGTGAGGTTGATAACATTATCAGCGTTATGATCACTTCATAAACACAAAATGTAAGTTCTCTCACACGACTGTATAAAATGAATAATTTAAACCCTCATGAACATATAACGCTACACTGCATTCCTGTTAGAACATGAACATTACAGAAATGTAATATATGCGACATATTCACAAACGTAACAAGACGCACTTAGTGTGTTGGGGTTAGTCCAATTAATCAACGAGTTTTTAATATGCTTTCTGAAAAAAGTTGTTAAAACGCGTCTCTCAACTCACATGGACTGAAGCGCAGAGCCGCGTCGTGCCAGTGACGTCACAGCTGAGACGCGGCTGAGAACAACAAACTTTCTGTCACAAAATATTTTCCTTCTTTTCTTACAAATAGATTTGTTGTCAGCACATGAATATAAAGATTTTGAGTAAAGTCTGAACAAATTAAATGTAATAATACATGATTACACGAGCAGGTTTGATGACGCCCTACAGTCATTCTGAAAGCTAATTGGCTTGAAACGTTCTCGCTGATAATAATTGGTTAAAAAAGCGGAAGGGGCGTGCACAATTTCCTTTTGAATTTTTGGCGGGTTGTAGATGGGTTTAAAAGACGCTGCCATCTATGAACGTGCATTTGTCTTTTCGGTTTGTTTGTTTGTTTATACTAACATTTATTTTTCACTGTGTATTATAGATGCCTGTTGTGAGATTTACTAGAAACTACAGCTGCGGATCCTGCCAGCTACCTTCTTTAATTATGAGGATTGCTGTTGACCCTTGTGATGCATATTGCAACTTTGAGTTAACTGTTCATTTGTAAGTGAACTAATAATTCCTACAGTTTAACCATTGCACAAGTTAAAATCGTTATCACTTTCCTAATGTATGGAAAGACTCTTGGGCTTAACTGTATGACTTTACCCATGACCGCTAACTGGTTTTCTGTGAAGATGCAATATGCCTTGTACAAAGTGTGAGATGCATTTATATACCTTGTTAAACCTGAATTTCCTTTGGGATAAATCAAGTATCTATCTAGGTCAACATGACTAACTGCATTGACTGTATTCTGAGGAACACCAAACCTAATTAGATCATCTTCTGCTTTTTGATTTGATTCTGTTTATTTTAATCATGGTCTTCCTAAAGTTTACTTAATGCTACTTTATGCTACTTTATGCATCTATTACTCCCAGTGTTATAGATGGTTAGCACGTTAAGATTTATAATAGTATGAATTGGATTATTGTAAATAATTAGATCAAAGTCTATTTTTTATTAATGTAACTATATTTGAAACCACATCACTTATTAAGCAGTCTTAGACTCAATACACCTCTTTGCGGTTTTTCACAAAATTAATCACTTAAATTATATTTGAGGACATTACAAGCAGACTATTATACTGGTATCATTCTCTAACCTGTCTTTAAATTCTTTATACAAGCCACACAGCTTCCTATTGTTGAATCCGTGGAACTACAGCTGTCACTCTTCAAGTACCAGTACCAATAAAATGAGGAATTGGTTTGCTTTTAAAAGCAGGGTGTCACGATACCTTTCTAGTACCGTTATATTGTGCAACACTAAGGCAGGGTAAACTGAAGTGGTGTGTGTGCACATTGGAAGTGGCAATTCATGCATGTAAACCTCACTTTGAATAAAAAAACCTTCATGTCTTGGTCCACAGAGCAGGACATCGCTGCCAGCATCCTCACCTGACTTTCTGAATGAACACCCAAAACTAATCGCTTCACTCACTTCTCACTTCTGGTCCTCTGAAGCTACCATAAAGAATGGAGGCCTAGCTGAGATTTCTCCCTACAAAGCTCGGTGGTCTAGTAAGCTGAATGTCACCTTACTCAGTAGAGGTCTGGTAAGTTGAATGCCCCTTTTTAATACAGGTCTGGTTAGTTTGTCTGTTCCATCTGTGTGGTTTAGTGCTTCAGTTATTGAACCTAAATATTCTTCTGGTCTACATTAGAACAATTTGCTTTTGAATTATTTGTGTCTTTTCTCTGTCTGCAGCAGTCATGTCAGCTGTGTCAGTTTTTACCCACTGCTTGTGATTTTTCCCATCCACCATTGGCCTGTAATCTGTGATGCATACACCTGGTAGGCCCTCCAGTGCGGAAATACTTCTGGGCTGATGTCCATAAGGTTCTGAATCCACCTATCCCTGCCAGGTGACGTTGCAACTGTGAGGTAGCCAGAGTCCTGTCAGCCTGTACATAGCATAACCATTTCAAATTATGCACACTGCGAATTTTAAGCCTAATTGGGAAGCTCTTGTTGTAGATTGAGGCGTTGTGGTGTCTATGTAATTTTTTTTAATGCCATTATGATGACTTATGTTTTCACGCTGTATTCTGACAGGATCAGTTGTACAGCTTTGTTCTTTTGGAAACCCGTTAAGGAGCGTCCCCTCACTACTATGAATTGATACATAAGGTACAGCGTATGCCGTTTAAGTTTAGTGTGCTCTGTCTCTTCTAGTGTTGCATCTGATCAACAATTGGAGTGAATGGGCATTGTAGCAGTTACCACAATCTACTTGCATCTTCCTTTGAGCATGATTTCATTTAGCCGGCTGCAAAGAAATTTAAAGATGTAAACATGCAAGTTAAATTTAAGCCTAATATCTTTGAAGTGTTGTCATTACATGGTTGCATTACATACTACACTACCAAGTGTAACATACCAAATGTAAGACTGTATAAATGAACTGTGCTATGCTGTGTAAATTAACACTAAGATGTATGGACCTGGAACTGCTTTATAGCTGTTTTGGGGTAATTGTTGTCAGTCAGTACTAGATCTTGGGTTCTTTTAGCAACTTCAGCTCAACTCTTAAACAATGTTATACTAACATTTCTTTCCCTGTCTGTCACAAATGCCTGTTTTGAGGTTACTAAAATTTTGGCTGTGAATCCTGCCAGCTGCTGCCTGCCTGTCCATGTTATGAGGATTACTGTTGACCCTTGTGTACATGACTGCATCATGCAGTTAATTGTATATTTGTAATTTAACTTTCCTTTTAGTTTGTTACAAACATTAAAATGTCCATTTTTAATGCATTGGAGAACAATCTTGGTCTCAAGTGTGACTGTAACAAGATGTGATTAACTTGCTGTTGGATATTTCTGTAGTTGCAGTTATATGCCTTGTACGAAGTGTTGAACGGGTCAACATGACTTCAACTTTCAATTTTTTTTTTTCAGAATTGGAAGTGCTGTAGTAAGGTTTGTATAAATTCCCCTAGTTTCATAGTGAAGTAGATTTATGAAAAAGTTGGGGTTTGTTAAGACCTGTTTGGTTTTGTGGGTGTTCCTGTAGCTCAACTGGTGGAGCATTGCGTTAGCAGCGCAAAGGTTGTGGGTTCAATCCCAGGTAACACAAGTACTGATAAAAATGTATACCTTAAATTCACTAAGTCGCTTTGGATAAAAGCGTCTGCCAAATGAATAAATGCAAGACCTACATGTCTTCCTCACAATGCAGGACACAAAGCCCTACAGCTTGTAATGTTAAGCGTTTTGCTCCATTTGTTTCATTGCTATTTGTCGTGCATTAATATGCTTTTAGTACATCCCTGTTCAATGCAGGTCGACCTGTTTTTTTTTTTTTTATTATGGAACTGCCAGCCAGCTGCCTTTTGTCATCTCCATTATTGTAATGGCCTGCCTTTGCCATTGCTGCCATCATCCTTGCCTGACTTTCTGGATGAAACCTCCCAGCACTTTGGCAACTGTGGAGTCATTCTGGTTCCGGAATTGGGAGGTCAAAGAATAGAAGAGTAGCGGAAATTACTTACTCTGCAATCAGACAAGTGAAATACCCCTTTTAAGTACAGGTCTGGAAAGTTGAATGCCCCTAAATTTTTGCTGAAACGAATGCTCCTCTTAATGCAGATCTAGTGAGAGTATATTGCCTCCTTGTACAGGTCTGGTAAGTTGGAATGCACATTTTTACCATAATGCTTTTTCAGTACAGGTCTGGTGAGTAGTTGCCTTTTAAAAGTCTGGTAGATTGAGTGCCCTTTTATAATGCAGTTCTGTTAAGTGGAAAGCTCCTTTGATACAGTTGCTAAAGCATGTTATGTTCCTGGTTCTATAGGTTCTCTAACATCTTGTAATTACATTCTGGTGACAAGTGTTTAGTTTTATGGCTTGCTTTGTGCCTTTTAACAAACTGTAAATTTGTTATTCCCCTTTTCCAGTGTAATGATCGTGATATTTGCAGTCTGCCTTGGCTGTACCACCCGTTAGTAACCTTTGTTTTCTTGTCTATATCTTGGTTGCCTGTTGTGAGGTTACTAGAGACTCCAGCTGGAGATCCTACCAGCTGTTACCTGCTTGCCTGTGCTATGAGGACCAGCCTACATCTTATAGCTAACTACATTTGTAAGTGATCTGTATCCCTGCAGTTTAAGCATTGCACAAGTTATAATCAATTTTAAACGCTTCCTTAATGCATTGGAAGACTATCTTAAGTGTATAACCTAACAAATGATCAGTAACTGGTTGCTGGACATTTGGACAAGTAGAAATGCAATTGTCTTGTACAGCGTTAAACAGGTCAACATAACCCTGATAGCATTGATATTCTAAAGAAACCAAAGCTAATTGGATAAACTTCAGCTTGATTTCCTGATCACTGTGTGTCCGTCTACTACAATGGCTCTTGTAACAATGAATTGCTGCACCATGTACCTCTTATCCAAAGGTTATTCATTCCTGTTAAACACTTGCTCTGCTAATGGCTGCTTTATGCCATTAGATTTGTAGCTAACTGATTGTTCATGTGTTTTGAAGTGGGCTAAACCAAAGCAGTGTTGTGCCTACACATTGGAAGTAGCAGCTTGTGTGAAGATCTCCCTCGGGATAAAAGACCTACATGTCTTAAAGTCTACAGAGCAGGACAAAGACCAACCATTTTTTCTCTCCATATTTAATAGTTTCTGTCATGCTTTAATATACTTTCAGTACATCCTTTTTTGGTGCAGGTAAGCCTCTCTCAGTTGGACAATGGGACTGGCAGTCGTCTGCCATTGCTGCTGCGGCCGCCATCACCTGACTTCAAACTTAACATTAAGCTGTGGTTAATTTGTGGGTTGTGCCAGGTCTTCACCCTATTCTTTTGTCTTTTTAACAATGTTCTAATGCTGTATGTTGTATTGGAAAGGATGTAAAGTTTTCTGCTCTTCCTTTTAGACTGTTAGGAGCTCTCCTGAATGTATGTGCCAAAACTCTTGGAAGGATGGTGGTGTGGTAAGTGATCCAAGTAACATTTAGATTTGAATGCTCAGATGTGATGAATGTTTGACATTCCTAAGATTTCATTAATTTTCCCTCTGAAAATTTTTAATGGTTAGGGTCCTTGCAGGTAAAAAGTGGTAAGATGACTTTGGCCTTGTTCCTTCTGGGTTACTTAAGTGTTGAATCCATATTTCCCTTCTGTATGGTTTTAACATGTATTGCGTTCCAGCTGTATTGTACTTTCTATGTTGTTTATCCTGTGCTATATTGTCCCACTGTATGTTTTGTCAACCTTTACATTCTTATTTTTTTTGTATTTTGGCTGTATTTGATTTGTTGCATATGAAATTTTTTAGCATCCTGTTGTATTTTTACTTGTGCTTTTTCCCCCAATGTGTTGTATAGTTTTTCATTGCCCAGTGCTGTATCATTAACTGTATATTGTCTGACAGTTTTTACATTGTAACACTGTACTTTTTATTTGTGCTATTGTTTTTGCATTATGATTTTGTCCTGCTTGTATTACTATGTCCTGTGTTTTATTTCCTTTTAGCATTGTGGTGTTTTGTACATCTTTGATTTGTCTAACATTCTGTCCCTTCATTTGCTTTCTCTGTGGCAGACTGTTTTCTGTTGTTTTCCAAAATGTCTGGAGACTTTTCCCCAAAGAGCTTATAACCTGGCTGCCAATTAATGAATAATTCTCTTGAACATGGGATTAACTTAAGTTGTCTTGTAAAGGTTTGTCCAGGGTTGGCGTTGCTTTATATTGAACAGTTTCTTACAATTTGTCTTGCATCCATTTTCCATAGAACCTGCGTGCCAATGTACATCAAGTGTGTGATCATCTTAGATATGTTATTTGCGTAGACCAATTTCAATACTCAAATGAGTTTTCTGAAGTGTGTGTGGTCCTCTTGGACTCCTTGTCTGGTTGTTTCATTAACGGGTTAGTAATGTTTTACCAAGTGACTTTTGCAGTCTTATGAAGAAAATACCCCTGTCAATTTTAGTTTACAGGTAACAGTTATTGGGCTTGTCCAGGATGATTTCATTCTGAATGAACCTCTGCCCCCCTCACATTGTGGCAGTTGTCGAGTCATTCTGGTTTCACAAGACTTAAAGTGAGAGATCGAAGAATTGAAGCCTAGCTGAGATTACTTCATCAAACTCAGCTGGTAAGTGAAATGGCCCTTTTCCAGTACAGCTTGAGTAAATTAAGTACTCTTTTGTAATTGCAGCTTTGGTTGGTTGAATGCCCTGTATAATACCAGTGGCTATAATAATTCTGCACTATGGGTACTAGTGTTTTGCAGACTTCTAAAATGTGCAGATGCTGAAGCATGTTATGTTCCTGGTTCTGCAGGTTCTCATCCTTGTAATTTGGTGTTGTCCTATGTAGCACCTTGGTCCTGGAGAAATGTCATTTCGTTTCGTTATGTACTTGTATATGGCTGAAATGACACTCGACTTGACTTGACTAATCGCATTCTGGTAACACTTAAGATTTGTTGCTTTTTTTTTTTGTGCCTTGTTTTAGTAATTGACTAAATTTATTGTTCCTCTTTTCCAGAAAACTTCTTGCTCTTAATTTTTTCAGGCTCTTGCTGTACCACCTGTTTACACTTCCAGCATGTGGTTCATGTAGCATTTCCATCAGAATTTTATGTAATTCTTCAACGTCATCAACATCGTCATCGCCTTCAACATCGTCATCGCCTGTCACTGCCATTGCTCCATTAGACTGTTTGTTGGTTTATTTCTGAAACTCACTTCACACAGTCTTTCTCTTAAGTATTAACATGTTATGGCAATGCTGTTTAATAACACTTTCAATAGTACCATATTCTCATTCGTTTTCTGTGCTTTATTTATATGCAAAATTATATAAATTTGAAAGTAAATATTGGCATGTTTTACATTAACAATCCACCTGCAAGGTCTTTGTCCTCACCCCATTCTTTTGTCTTAACCATGTTGTATTGGAAAGGATCTAAAGTTTTCTGCTCTTCCTTTTAGACAGTTAGGATCTCTCCTGACTGTATGTGCCAAAACACTTAGAAGGATCAAGGTGTGTGGTGAGTGATCGAGTAACCTTAGGTTTGAAAGGTCAAATGTGATGAATGTTTTAATTTTCTAAGCTTTTAATTTTCACTCAAATAGTTTAGGGTCCTGGCAGGGTGAAAGTGGCAAGACCATGTTTGCCCTCTAGTTCCTTCAGGGTTACACTAGTGGGTAAGTGTTAAATCAATGTTTTTCCTTCTGTACGTTTTAACCTTTATTTTGCAGCTGTATTGTACTTTTTTCTTTATCCTGTGCTGTTTTGTCCCTTGTACATTGTCCACCTTTATTTTTTTATTTTGCCTGTATTTGATTTGTCTTGCATGAAGTTTCAACATCCTGTTGTAAATTTCTACTTGTGCTGTTATTTTCCAAAGTGTTGTATATTTTTGCCTTGGTTTGTCCTGTGCTGTATCATTAGGATTTCACCTTGTCTATTGATTTACATCCTGTACCACTATGTACTGTAACTTGTTTGACCTGTGCCGTGTGTTTTTGCATTTTGTTTTGTCCTGCTTGTTTTACTACCATGTCCTGTCACTTTATTTCTTTGTATGTCTTGTCTAACATTCTGTGCTTTCATTAATTTGCTTTCATTGCTTCATCGTCTGCCTACATCAACTGCTTCATCGTCTGCCTACATCAACTGCTTCATCGTCTGCCTACATCAACTGCTTCATCGTCTGCCTACATCAACTGC
>JAZGTK010005380.1:0-22577 GCA_036877625.1 Ambastaia sidthimunki
TTTTTTACAAAACTCCAAAATTGTATTTTTACATGCTTATATTTTTATACATTTATAGTTCACTCTGATCTCTTTATGGCAGTTACATGTGATGAATAAACATCATTGCTTTTAGCTTGTGATTAAAGTAATTTAGTGTGTTACAATTATCCCAGTCTAGTAACACACAATTGCACAAGTAAGTTTCTAATTAATGAGTGTTTTATCCAAAGCATCTTGCAGTAAACTTATAACAGGGACCTCCCCCCTGTGGCACCCTTAAGGTTAAGTGTCTTGCCTTATGGGGGTTCAACCCTGTTACCGGTCTAAGTGAGAGCTACTGAACTACACTTCAAATACAGCTCTGCACTGAAGTCTTGATTTAACATTCATTTCCATAAATTCTGTCTTTAGCTTATTGCTAATATACAGCAATAAAAATAAAAGTATCTGTCAATTTGCAATTGATGATGCCTTACAGTCATGCAGAATAATACAGTTACTTTTGAATCACGAGTGTTCTTGCGATGCCTTAAAATGCTGCCTATTTAGGGATCTCACTAGGGTTTGGAACGGAAATTTTTTTTCAGCTCAATCAAGCACTAATAAAAACTGCCAAAAGAACAGAGACGAACTTAATCAACAGCTTCTGTTTTATAAATACAGCAACACTTACAGAAACGCAGACTGTTGAATTCAAGTGTGATGAATTGTTTTACTTCTTGGTAATTTCCCTTGTTTGTGTTTGGGAGCTCAGCAGGCCAGGAATTCACTGGCTCCGGAATTTTTGTGACGCTTTGACAGTACAAGTAAATGGATGGTGCGGTTGTCATGGAGATTCGAACACCTGCTGAGATTTCCCAAACAGGTGGGCATACCGCTGTCAATCAACATGTCACCAGTGTGCCAAATGCACCTTGAATCTTGAATTTAGAGTTTTTTTTTTACCTTCTCTGACATTATCTACTTTCTAAGTGGTTTTATAGTGATTTTCCGAAAGTTCGTAATCGTAGTTACATTATTCTGTTTATGTCAACGTCTGCCGCATGTCATGGTCTCCTGATTTCCTGTGATTGCTTAATGGATGCTTCCTCCATTTACTGTATGGAAAACGCTAACTTTCCACACCCGTAATGCTGTTTACAGACCCGACAGGAGCTAGGAAACCCAATTTCAGATCTGACATCAGGACAAAAGAATTTTCCATGACAACGCTATTCCCCTCGTGTCGGCGGGGCATCTCAGATTGCCAGTCAATTTAGTGTTGCAAGTTTCTTTTCGTAACTACAACACAATGCAGAGACAATAATGTTTTTTTCTAGAGCCTCGACTTTTTTTAGTACAAATAGCCGGTCACACAGAACATGCTGTTAACTGTAGGTGTGCTGGAAGTTCAGCTTTGACCGTATTTCAGTGTCTCGTACCATGAGCACTGCGTTAAAGGGATAGTTCACCCGAAATGAATATTTTTCATCATTTACTCATCCTTATGTCATTCTAAACCTGTTTGACTCTATTTCTTGTGAAAATGTGGTTTTGTGTCTATACAATGGAAATCAATAGGTGCTACTGTTGTTTGGTTACCAACGTACTTCAAAATATCTTATTCTGGGTTCCTCAGAAACAAAAAAGTCATACAGGTTTGGAAAATGTCATTAGAGTGAGAAAATAATGAAAGAATTTTAATATCTGGGTGAAATGTCCCTTAAATACAACCTGGTGAGTTAAAAATGGTTTATTGCTCCTAATCCATTAAATGCTGTTAAATTAAACATCAAACATATTCTAGTCGCTGGAAACTCTCGTATTGCACCTGGTTAGGACACAGTGTACCGTAATACATCATTCTAATGCTACAGAACATCCGCCATCGATTCCACATATAAACGTCTACTCATGCTTCTTCATGACACCAAAATTACCCTCTCTGGTTTGAACTCCACGTCTTCCCTATTAGTGGTTTGGACGGGAGACGAGAAGTCTTCTTTGTGTGTGGGTGGTTTGAATCTCTACTGCTGGGTCTAAAGTTTAGGTGTAAGACAATCGCTCTAATCTAGATGCATTTAAAATCTAATCCGTTTTACGTGTTTCTGTGATCTGAGTGTGTCAGACAATAAGCAGCAAAAACCTGTTTTATTCACTAACCAACCACAGTTCACCTTAACCAGACACTAAATCCATTAAAATACTCCTGCAACTTATTTTATTTGTAATTAATTGTCATCATTTTGATGTAAATTAGGATTATTGTAAATTGTATGTTATTAATAAAATTAAGTAAGTGCCTTTTGCAATTACAGTCCCGTTGTTTCAGCACAATGAAAGCAGATGAAATTGAATTTTACTTGTGTGTAAAATGTTTGTGTTTGTGTGTTTTTTGTTGATCATTGCAGTAGATAATTCATTGTAAGCACGGTGTATACAAGCCAAATGTGTGTTCAGCAGTTTTAGGGGGTCTGGGTTCAGGTACCTGGATATAGACGCAGTTTATAGTATAGCACAGTTTACCAGATCAGAACAGATTTTGTGGCAGCGTGCGTATCTGATTTACATAATTCCTTTAGCGAATCTAAAACGACAGACGCGGTAGACATGCAAATAAATGCCAGTCAGCAGGTGCGATTCATTCTTAGCGAATGCCCACCCCAGACCCATCATTTGGCCATTATGAAGAAACAAAAGTATGCAAATATATAGAATAAAAGAGGCAGACGAAATCAGTCCCCCTAAACCAACAGCAGACGTGTAGATGGAATAACAGACCACAGAAAATAGGACCTCCCTCTTAGAAATGCCTTTGTACTCCGTGGGACACCGTAACGGCATTCCATCGCCCTCAAAAATACTGCAGTCTGATTGGCTGGCTGTCTTTCCCAGCATTCTCCTGGCTCTCAGGTGGTTGTCGTTGTCTGTCCGTCAGAGTTGGCTTGTGTTGGGTCCAGTTTCTAAAACATTGATTAGTCCTAAGCCTGTAACAATAAACAGCCAGCTAGGCTTTGGCAGAGTCGTGTTAGTGTTTCTTCCATATGGAGTAGATAGCAAAGCATGCTGGGTAATAGCTCTCATATGTGACCTTTCGTCCCAGGACAAGCAGTCCTGGAGGAATCAATAGTGATGTTCAGACATAAATATTTAAAGCAAATACAGAAATAATATGGAGAGACAACCGCGGACATGACACAGGCCGGGCTCGAACACGGGTCCTTGTGAGCCGACAGCTGTTTTTTTTGCACAACCTACTGTGCCACAACTCAGACAAAAGCAGGAGTGATTTAACTCAAAGGAACCAAAAACATTAGCAGATGTTATGTTAAAGTTATGTTAAACATCGAAAACCACTGGTATAATGTACTTCTGTTGCTTTTACCACCTTAAGAAAAGACATTGTCTCCGGGCCCCTCGATGTGTATTCAAATAAGGTTTTGTACCTGGTTGCGTTTTGTCTAGTTATGTGAGAGCAGTTTCTTTGGGTTTTTGAGCTGGCCTACCATGACTGTGATATTAACTTAAAGCTACATATTCTCACGTGTAAGACGGCCATAAATAAGACAAAATAGACTTAAGGGTAACTCTCTGAGTTACTATGACACAGTAAGAGAAAACCGAATCCCAGCTAACAATTTTAGGTTGTAAGAACATTTCCATTAAATAATATAAACGTTCTAGGAACATTCAAAACATCTGTTTTTTTTAGACATTAATATTACTGTTTTGTTTTATAGGTACGTTATTCAAACTTTTTAAATTCTGTAATGTTCCACTAACAATTTAAGAATTAGTTCGTTGATAACTTTGAGAGTACTTTAGCTAAGAGAACATTTCTTCCCTGTTAGCTGGGATTAGAGCTCTCATATGGACAAAATATGTTTATTGTATACTGTACAAAGTTTTGTTTATTGTATACTATAGACCTATTATGCCTCTAAATCTTATATAATTTATAAAATACCTAAAAAACCCAAAACATTCCTTTGGTGTAAACAAGGGTAAGAGAGACAGATTTATATAATCTCTTTAAACTTTTAATTGTGGGTAAACAGCCCCCCAGTGAAAATCCTTAACCAGAATGTTAAAACTTCTAAGAAATGATCTTTTGGCTTCGATTCTGTTTGATATTCTAACACTGTTTGTTTCAAGACTCTCAGTCTGAACTGAAAACCAGCAGACCTCTTATTATCCTGGTGTGGTGATGTAAAGTAAATCTTCTGCGTGAATAGTTTGTGTTTATGAGCGCAAACATGATCTATTTATGGTTTCACGGATATTATTGAACTAGTTAAGAGTAACTGCTTGGAGTCTAGTGGCTTGCCTGAATGGCTGGACAAGAAGGTTCTTAAAATAGGGCTATTTTCTTCTTTATCACATGCTAGCGTAATTATGCACTCGTGAAGTTACAGCAGAAAGCCTCGAACCCTCTGGCGACACCATTCACCATTGTGTGACCTTTGGGAAACCAGCAGCCTTTGAGAGGCTGTTTACAACGAGTGGAATGGCTTTTAGGGGGTGCTCCAAACAATACATCACGGGTCCCCACAATGTTTTGATGTTAGGGGCCCTTGATGGTCCCTCGGGCCCGTTCCAATACCTGTGAGAACGACACGCCCGCTCCCAAAGGCTCCAGGCTGATTGGGGAGAAAGTTTTCGGGTTAAGTGCCTCGAAATGTTTGTGGTTTTTAATTTGGAGCGCTTGACAAGCATCCAAACAATTATGTGGTGGCCTCTGAAAAACTTCCACGCTGGTGAAACCTGGTATGCAGTTAGAGAAGATGTCCCCTCACTGAGTCCTCACCACATGGTTAAGCAATTACAGCCAGTGTTGAGGCATGGGAAAGATAAACATGTCTGCTAAAGTTCCCATTATGAGATTTAGCTTCTGCGAAGTCAGTAAAGATGAATGAGACAAAAGCTCTTTTAGTTCATTAGCTGTTGTTTTCTTTGCTACACGGTTAGGTGGGAGTCTGCAGTCAACGTTTTGTGGATGCATTCATTATAATACATACAGCACGGGTACAAACAGAAGACATTTCTGTCTGTGTGCTACAGAGTATTAATTTAAAGCTCTCTAACATAATCAGGGCTAATTGATGCAGTGTAAATGAATGCACAAGTATGGCCAAAGTAAGTTAATCAGATTTATGCTGCTAATTATGTTTGCAGTAATGGCCTGCTTTTAAAAACAGAAATGTATATGCAAATCATGTCCATTATTCCATGTTTTCTTGTGCTTAAAATGTTTATTAAGAGGCTTTAGCTTAAATCTGTGGTCACACACCTTGTATTGTTTTTTGCAGCTCACCACCGTTGACTTTTCATTGATGGAAGTGACGTACATGTTGCAACAAAAGCCAGCGTTGACCGCGAAATGGGACATTTGTCCAGGTTGGTGTATAATTTGAGCTGGAACTGGTTCGTTCTTAAAGTTTGAAGCACGGAGAGATAATTATGGTGGGTTGCAGAGTAATTATACTTCGTTGTGGAAGTGAAGTCCATTTAGTGCTGCTAATGTTGAATCGCTAGTGTTTCGAAACAAAAAGCCAAATGTTGGCTGCCAATCTAGAGTAAGAAACTGTAAGAAACCAGGTTGGCGACTCGTTTATTGGAGTATGTTTGAAGTTATATGATTGCGAGCTACAGTTGTAAATGTGGTCTTAAAAGAAGCTGATAAAAGTCGTCTATATTCACACGTTTTTAACCCACTGGCTTTGATGACAGTGTTGATTTATGCGTTTGTCTTGTTTTGCTTTCAGTCCAGAATCAAAGGGTAACAGTGGATTTGGATCACTGACTTCTCAATGGATAAAAAATGAGACTTCTGGCCTGGCTTTCCTCTAATCAATCATCTGTCGTTAAAGCTGAACCCTGTACAATTTCTCTGGAACGCGAAGACAATGTCGCTGTATGTTCCAAGGCAATGGGTGGAATTTGCCTCTCACTATGTTATTATGGTCTAGATCCAGCAAAACGAAACAACAGTGGCTCAGTCTGTTTACGCCGCATAATGTATATCTGTTTGGCTTTTAAATGGTACCACAAGCATGCAAAAAAATGGAAAAATATTCCGGCGGGGTGTCTGTACTAACCGTGCGTGACAGCCGCGACCTTAAGCGGAGTGTGAAGAAACTACGTTTAAGAAAAACAAGTGATGATGGTCAGCGGTGTGTGTATTATAACTAAACCAAACTTCTTTTGCTAAGTAGTTTTCCTAGGAAACTAGCGCACGCCCCTCTGGGCACACGAACGTTTGTGACAATTTGTGTAAAGGAGTAGAAAGCTGTTATTGTTTCTCTGTTTTAGTTCAGCGAACCCTTTTACACCTTTTCCTGTCTGTTTCCTCCAGTGTTACGGTGTGTGCCGCATGCTTTGTGGAGGATTATGGGTATTTTGCAGGCCTCTGAACGCAGTGTCAGCTGGTGCACCGTGATTGGGCTGTTGGGGATGGTGATTGAGTTTGAAATGGAGCAGGTCAGCTCCAGGGTATCTGAACAGGCTTAATGGACCTGTTTGAGACCCGCGGGGGCCAGGAGCAGCGGGGGTCACGGTGGGGTCATGTTTACCCAGAGCTTTCCAGAGCGTGCCGCATGCCATTCCGTTTTTCCCCTGACCGAGCAAGTGCAGCGCTGCATCTGGATGCCATTGGGGTCCGTCACTGGGGGAACCTTCCCACAATCTTGCCTGGAAAACTGGCGTAGAAAATCAGTTTCAGTGTAGTATTATGCTGCAAATTTTATAGTAAAAAAACTGCAATTTTCAAAGAGTTTATTCGTTTTAATACACTGTGGAGTCTTTGGTTTGAACGACCCGGTGTGCTGCTCGCTGTCAGATTTCTCCAGCGTTCTCAAAAGTGACGTTTATAGCGTTTTGTGCGCTGGTGCGAGATTGTTCAGGCGGGTAGCACCGCGTTTCATTTTCAAGCCTGGCTGTATAGCCGGTCACATCTCATTAAATTTGGGGCAGCTTTTCGAATGTACTTCAGCGGTTAACGAGTAACAAAGCAAGATGGAGAAAAGACTGAATGTGCGACGGAGGGCAGACGCAAGGTGAGAAGCTTGGCATGCGACCGGGTGCTGCGCTCAGCTGTGGAGAGTTTGACACCATTAATGAATAATGAAAAAAGTTACCCCAAAACCACTGGACTGTGACCCTTCAGGCTTAATCAATGGCTGGAAATGAAACTAGCGTAGATCATAAAAATATGAACAGTGCCATTTACTAAAAGGACTTTTATGGTGTCCCAGAGGCATTTAAAAATATAGTGTATGGTGCAGCGTTACATTTGTGCTAACATACATAAACCTGGATGACAGACTTCTGGGACGCAAAGGAACTTTGGAAAGGGAGGGTGTATTTAATCACTTTAAATGTACAGAATTCAGTGCAGACACAAATCAGCCTCTGTGGTAGTGAATGGATTTGGTTATGAATTGTGTGGAATTGAGTGCACTTGGTATTTGAGTCTGTTTGAAATTGGCTATTGATTTTTACACAGAGGGGCTGCAGATAGAGGGGTTTGCTAATGAAGCATTAGTGTGTTTGTTCAGAATTAGTCCAGCTTTAGTGATTTGATACTCTCGGTTTAATCTTTTCACCCGTTTTTCACAACACATGGCCAATCCTGGAAGATTTACCTACGATTAGATCCATTTATGCCCCAAATCCTTATTTATCATTCTACATGTAAGTCTAAACCCTGAGTGTGACCCCAACATGACCTTTTAGAAACAGAGAAGACATCTAAAGGACATTTTACCGTTTCATTTTACTGTTTATGAATAATGTGTACAATTATAAGCTACAGTAATAGTAATTTGAAATTAATCTTGTTTGCTTTTTTTAATGTTTCCCCCAATTTTTCATACTTTTGGACGTTTGAAAAAGACTATCAGGTTAATCTTGTTGATAAATCAGTTCTCACAAGATTAGACTGAAGTCATAAAGTTTTGATGTGATACTTTAATGTCAAAGGGCCTGGCCTGTTTAAAGGGCCTTACTCTCTCTCAGGGCACAAAGGAAACATGAGGCTGAGGTGAAAATCAGATAATTTAGACAGGAATTCATCCTAGCTGTCTCCTACTGCCTCAGAAGCAGTTCCTGCAGTCTGGAAGACAAGGTGCTTGTGTGCACCGTACACACACTTCTTTTGTCAGGGTGCTGAAATGCAGAAAATAGGAGTGAGCCGAGGACTCCGTGGGGGATGCCGCTCGGGTATCGGGCTCTGATGTGTGTATGATAGAGTGTGAGACTGTTAAACTCTGACCCGGCTGCAGAAAAATGAAAACCAGCTGAGAGGCACCCGCGTTGCCCTGCGCTGAACGCCGGCGTGTGGTTTCTGTGTGTGAGAGAAGTGGAAATGAAGAAGGGAGGACAGGAAAGGTGAAGTATTTTCAGATGACAGATGAAGATGGGAGATAGCAGTAACTTTATGAACTGACTTAACTTGTTAAGTGAGGAAAAGCAGATGGAGAGAGAAAGAGAAAAACAGGGTGAGAATAGGGCGTCATGATAAAACCAGCATTAATTTGTCAATATAATCTTAAAAACTGTCTTAATAATATTAAATGCCTTACGATGCTGTTAAAATAATATTTGACTGATCTGTTTTTAATTAACGAAGCTCTCCAAAATTCACATTCTTTAAATCTAAATATCCTTAAAACAAGAAAAGGTTTGCTTTTAATAACATTAATAAATTAAGATTGTGTAAATTTAAGAATAGATTTATGCTTAAAAAAGTGTGAAAAACTATTTGCCAACAGAGTGAAAACAACTTATTTTTTTAGAAACGGTCTCTGTCTTAATCTTAGTCTTGTTTTAAGGATGTTTAAATATTTGAAAAAAATTAAATATCCTTTTTGTCCTTTTTCCAGCATTGTTTTGTAATTATACTTCAGTAATTTTGCTGTGTTTTTAAAGTTTTGTGTTTTTTTTTGGTTTGTTAGTGACAGATAAACTATAATAATTTTTCAGATGATTTTTATATTTTTATACCTTTACTGTCACTTATCAGATTGTCATTCTTACAATGTGACTTGATTTACAAAACCATGTAATAGTTCAGCTCCTAATATAATATAGCTGGTGGTAAATGTTTCGCTTTCAGACATTTCTGTTTCTTGTGGTTTTCCCGTGTTATTCTCTGTTCTTCTAAAATCGAGGCGTCACAGTGGTCATGTTCTGGTCAGCCCCCCGTGTTATCGGGTGTGTCAGGTTTAATGGCACGTGGGGTCTCGGACCCCCTGCTGTGATCCTCACCCCCCTCATCCTCTGGGAATACATTAATTAGGAATTACGAGAAACAGACTCACTGCCAGTGACTCGGGCACTATGGAGACGTTATACTGACTCGCTGGTTTAGCTGATCTACAGCCGTCCGACTTCACCGTGTTTTATACACCGTTTTAAACTGTGATTTACTAAGTTCCTCGGTTACAAAATAAATCCAGGCAGCTTCCATGTAGTTTCCTGACAAACCATTAAAAACGTTTATTTCCTGTGGCACAAAGAGCGCCATTGTTCTGCGGCGGTCTCCGGCTTTTTTACTGCTTCAGCTTTTTCATTTTGTCATTTATTTTAAGATGGTTGTGTATACGTTGTCCGGTGATCTATGGAAGGTCAGATTGAGAGTCTATAACCATGTGTGAATTCTCTTGAGAAGTCTTTATTTAAAGCTGACTTTAATACTGGTGTATGTTTAATCTTGCTCTCTGCCCTGGCTTTGGCTATTAGATTTCATTTCATTTCTGGAGAGATGCCCTCAGCATCCAGGATGTAATTTCAGGACTCCGTGCGTTTGGAACTCTCGATCCATCTCAGCCCAGATGAAACTGGTTTATTATTACAGCAGGGATGTAATATCAGACTGAATGTTTCCACTGCCTGGGAATAATGCCCCGGACATGCCGTTAACCAGTTGTACACTTCCCAAGCTTCCCGGCCATTAGCTAGTCCAAGCTGGTCAGGATGGTTGAACAGTTTGTAGGACTGGAACTGGTAGATCATTTAGCTTCACTATCTTAACCAAAAATTTAGTTAAACAACTTTTCCTAATGTTGTTGGAATGCTGTATTTGAATGTACTGTATGTAAAGTACTGTACATGTGTATAGGAATAACACACATGGAAATATTTTGGAAAACATGCTTTTTTCCACATAATACATACAAAGCAAAAAGGGACAAAAGTATCACCTTTAAATAGCCACATTTAATTTCTTTTGAAGCCATGTGGGTTTGTTTTAACTTTTAAGTTGTACGTCAGCTAGATTTATAAGATAATTGAGCATTATTAGATGATTTTGAAGGAAGTATCTCTTTACAATGGCATAAATGTTTTTTTTAGGAGAGTACACATGCTTTGTGTGTAGTTTAAAACGTTTAGTAGAATTCATTCACTTTGCCCATATTCAACCAGTTCAACTGTGTTTACCACAATTAACATTACGGTAACGTCACCGGTAACAGGTCAGTGTTGGGAGACATAGGGTTACATAGACACAAGCTCTATAAATGTCTTATCTGATCCAGATGTGCCGTCGGACCGTTGTTTGATCTCTTCGGGCCTGGAAACGGTTAGCAAGGGTCTCTCGCTCATGGCACAACAAAGAAGAAAGAGAGGAAATAAAGGGAGTTTTAGCCGAGTGGGAAGAGGGAAAGATGATCCATAATTCGAGGGAGAGAAGTTCTGTCCAGCTGCTGGACAGCATCATTTAACACTTACCTCATCCAGTGACAGACCAGAGCAAAACCAACAATATTTCAGCCATGAGCATGTAGAACATTCCCTGTGTGTGTGTGTGTGTTTGTGGGTCACTGTCTGAGTGAATTATGCTTGCCAGCTTCAGCTGAGGTAAATAAAGGACACACTATTTCTTTTCGCCGGTTGAGATTTAAGAAAACCGTTGTTTGCAGGGGACAATTGACCACAATGTAAGAATAAAACGAAAGCTACGCAGTGAATGCCCGCGGCTCTATCTATAGGGTACAAAAAACAATAATAGCTTAACAGAAATAAGCGCTGAAATGCATTTTACACGGAATCGCTTTGATGTCGTCTTTCTGACAGCTTGAATCGTGACTTTTGGCTTTTCCTGCTTACATTTGTTATGAAGCTTATACGGTTTAAATAAAAACATTTCACTGTCTGCTAAACACACACAGATGATCCGTGTCCACTGTGCTTTTAATATGAAACACAATTCTGTCTTTAAGTAAGAAACGATTCCATATTGTAAGTCAACAGTTCTATTATACAAAAAGTTTGACGACATTATTTGTGCATATCTTTCTGTATGTCTTAATGAATAGAATTTCTTAAGTCATGCGCTTCGGCACTTGTTGTGTATCACAATGGAAAATTACTATTTAATTCAGTTTTTTCCTCTCTGAGGGGGTTTCTGTCAGCCTTCGTAGTAAGCTTGAAAAATGATTTTGTCTTGTCCTTTTAATTGCGGATCTCATATAAACGAGACACTTTTTTCCTCATGTCTGCAGTTTTACGCCACATTGCCCTACGCCCACCCGTTTACCACACCACTGCTTCAGAATCGCCCACCGGCTGTTTCCTCATCTCGTTGCTCTTTCAAAGTTTAATAAACCGCAAACTTGCACAAAACGCACCACCCAAGCTTCAGACCACATACGTGTAGGATATACGTTTACAGCGCGGTTGCAAACCAGCCTCAATTTCCCAGGTTCAAGGATATAAAGTTCTGCGTATGTGCCTGCACTTGTCTTTTTTTGATACAGGGGCTGTTATGCATGAATATCTTTGTCTTTGTTTGGCTCAGTGCAGAACTCCAACACCAAGCTCTAATAAAACAGCGAGCAGACAAGTGTCGGTCGAGGAGACTGACCTGTGGAAAATAAAGACGGATTTGAAAACTGTCACCTCATTACAGGTTCGGCCCTTGACCGGACTGTGTAATTGAATAATCGAAGATGTTCCTGGAGGAAATTAAAAAATCACTCGTGAGGAATTGGGTTATCTAAGTAGAAAATTACTGTATTGATTTTTGTTAAGCTATTGCGTAGCATGTGAGAACTCGTTTCAGATTCATGCAATCTTTCTCTCTTGAGGCTGAATTGTTTTTTGATTATTTTTTTCATTTATTTCACAAGTTTGGATCTCAGGAACTTAAGTTGCCTGTTTCGGATTGAGGAAGTGTTTTTTTTTTTTTTTTTTTGGGAAAAACACTTTTGAATGTTCATTATACTCACCTAATTCTTTAATCTTTTAAAAGCTTTCCTTAATGTACAAAAATGCAAAAAAATGTATTTTGAATATAATTTTCTATGATATATTATTTTCTATAAACATTCAAATTTTTTAGATGTTGTATTAACGCTATTGTTCGATTGTAAAAACGTTACTCAAACATTTTTTAATTCTTCTTCGCTTCAAATTCAAAGCGTTCCACTAACCTCTTAAGAATAACATTTTTGATTCGGTCTATAATGTTAAAAAATGTTCTACTACTGTTAATGCAGGAACGTTTTCTGATAACGTTAACCAATGTTCTGAGAATGTTCCCTGTTAGCTGGGCTTGTTTTGGAGGATCTTTAGAACAGTTCCTGCAGAAGTTCTGGATTTTTAAAGGTGGGTCGAAGGTTTGCTTTTGTGTTGTGTAGATGTTTGCTCAGCAGCGTTCTCACTTCAGGGTTTAGTATCTTGTTTCACGCTTTTAAACGTGTGCAGATGAGTTCAGAAGAGATGACAGAGCTGTATTTATCATGTCAGGCTCTTTTCTTTAGCGCTGAATAAAACGTTGTGTTTGGTTCTCTCCATGGTGACTGGAATGCCAGAGGAGGGCCAGATCTGTCACAAAAGATTACGCCAAGGCGTTGGCAACCAGGAAAACGGTAGTTAGGGTCAAAAAAATAAAATATCCAGAGCTTAGAAATATCAAGTTGAAGGTTCAGGAGAAAGTGAATTACCTGTTGACTATTAAGTGCTGCTTAAAACTGAAGTCCAAGAAGGTCGAAGGGTAAAGAAAATGGAAACGCCAACAGGTTCATCTAAAGGGGGGGAAAAATTTGAAAACCTGTGTTGATAAAGAGAAATGAAGGCTAGTCGGAGAACAAAGAGGAAAGGAACAGAGAATGAAATTCCTTAAAAATGCTGGGCTGGGCTGTGAGATCAATCCAGCAGTAGACAGGAGGCCGATGTCAGGCAATCAGATTGGTGAATGAGACGCAGCCGTCTCTGCTGAGCCAGCGTTAACGCAGCCTTCATTTTGGACTGCGTGTTTTTCGCCAGTCTTCTGAGCCGCTAACACAATCACCCACAATTCTTTGCACCGCACAGACCGTGTTCCTGTGGTACGTGTGATTTCAGCAGACAATGATGGATTTGCCCAGTTTGTAATTCTGTGCTGATTCAGAAATAAAGATTTACTGGAAGACTGTGGATGCAGGAACGTTTTGAAGATGACAAAACGTGTGTGTGTGTGTCACAAACGGGAGGAAGTGACCATTGTTAGTGCCATTGCTGCTTTTATTCAGATTTAAAGAGCAGAAAAGAAACCTGTCCAAAAATACCTTCAGCGTGCCAACATTGGCCACTTGATTTCTGCAATTTCCTGTAACTGCTATAGGTCAGAGGTATTTGGAAAATGTAATGTTACTTTAAATTCGCCTCTTGCCATGTGCTTAAAGGAAAACAATGGTCTGTCTATTCACAGTTCATTGAAACATATTTCATTTCTCACAAATCTCTTTTTCAGACAGGTGATGTGAAAAATAGGTGTATCTTAAATTTTAAATAAGGCTTGTTGTTGGCTTACGTACGTTGATGAAATCTCTATTCAAAACTAGTTTAAGTTGGCAGGTAATGTTTATATTTTATAGTATGTTATATATGAGTTGCTTTTGTGTAATTTAGTTCCCAGATTTTACTGCATCAGAGCAATTACCATGTAAAACTATTTTTAAACACTGTTCCATATTATATATCTATGCATATATTTTAGTTAACACATTTTTATGACTTTCACTGTTAATTTAGCAAATAGTTGTGCTAAATATTCAAAGCTAAAAAGTAAAAACTGTAAAGATATGTAAATAATACTGTACATAATACTGTACGTAAAATTATGATTTTGAAAAACTAGCCAATAGCAAAACCTCTTTCTGGCACGAGTTCCTGGCTTCAGTCCAGCTTAGATCCCTCACCAAAACACACAGTTTCAGATCTTGAGTGACTCATTGAGTGTGTTGTTGAACTGAAGGTCACGCAGATCATTCTGCTGTTCCGTATGAGAGAACTCGTTCTAGAAGGTTCAGTGCCAGCTCCTGAACTCTGCTCCTGTACCGACAGACGTGTTAACTTTGAATGTACGGGGCATTTGTGTTTAATTTCCTCCTGTTTTCTGCCTGGCATCAGCCTTCGACACAAACTCCCGCTGAGAGGAAATTAAAATGACGATTTATTGAAATTGAGTCGTTATGTTGGATGAGTAATAAAGAAATGACTCTTGTGAGTGTAAATCGTAATGTATTTTAATTTCGTACTTCTGTTTGGCAGCTTACACCTGATTGAAGGACCGTATAGTAACTCTTGTGTGACAGAAAACAAAATTTGAAAAATTGTTCTGGTTATTTTAAATCATAATAGTCCCTCCTGATTTAATCGTTGGAATGAGGCACGACCTTAATGACTTTAATCAGACACTGTTCAATAAAAACAACATGTTGATTCCGGAATGAAGTTTAAAGGAAGTATAAATTTGAAACGTAGGTGAGATTTGTTATTCTGAACGATCTGAACACAGTGATGTTCGCTCAGCACTGCGGTCTCTTATTTTAAATACGGTGGGGTAATATGTCATAAAGCAATCTCAGCGGAATGGCTTGATCCGAACTGTATTTAATGGAGGTCGATTTTCCAGACTCCTTGGCATTCCACACTCCGGTGGTCGGCAATCACCTAACAGCTGTCAATAAATTACAGTGGCCGATACAGTGGGTTGGTCATTCATTTAAAGTGGCTAATATTTCATTACGGTCGATGTTGGGACTGTGGGTCTGGGACTGTGCTGTTTGTTGGATGTGTGTGTGTATAAACGGGGGGTTTGTTATTGTCACCCTGTGCATTATCTGACTTTGCTGTCCCGTGTGTGGTATCGAGCGTTACTGTAGGCAATTTGTTCTGTGTTGGATTAAGTGCTGGGTAGAGATGTGGAACGCCATATGTTTTCGAAATTGACTAGTTGGATTGACTAGTTGTAATTTGACTAGTCAAGTAATCGGTCTTAGGGTAGCCTTGTATAATTTGGCAGGTTTTGGTTTCATGTTTTTACAGGGTGTACATTAGACATGATTATGAATTCCAAAAAATAGGCCTGGTTTAAACCTGATACTAAATTCAGGAATGAAACAGCTTAACGTGTATTTATAAAATGGTGGTTTTAACGTCAACATGTTTTTTGTGCAACACTTTAGCTACTTTAAATAAAACAGTGCGAGACTCGACACAACAGCCAAAGACGGCTGTCTGAACGTGTGGCGCTGTAGCATTGGTGCTTTTTTTTGTGGAAACCGTCCAATAGGCAGAGCTCGCCGTCGGCACGGTAATTAAAGCACCACTGCTAAAAATATCAACGTGTTGTTGGATGACTAGTCAAACTTCTTGACCCAGTCTTAGTGCTGGATAACATAAAGGTTTATAAAGAGTTTTGTGCTGAAATACAGACAGCTTTCATCACTGCTGTGTGTGTGTGTGTGTGTGTGTGTGGTTCTAGTGATTATGGGAACCAAATGTCCCCTCAAGTATAGAAATACCAGTAAATTTTGACTTTGTGGGAACATTTTTTTATGTCCGCATAAGGAAATAAAGGAAACGAAAAATGTTTATAAATCATACAGAATTGCCTTTTTTAAAAATATATAATGACAAAGTTTTCTGTGAGGTTTAGGGTAGGGTTAGTGTAGAGGGATAGAATATACAGTTACAGTATAAAAAAAAATAGAGTTCAATATACAGTATGAAAAACCATTATGTCTATAGAATGTCCCCATAAAACCCGAAATGTGTGTGTGTGTGTGTGTGTGTGTGTGTGTGTGTGTGTGTGTGTGTGTGTGTGCGCGCGCGTGTGCGCGTGTGTGTGTGTGTGCGCGTGTGTGTGTGTGTATCTCTCCTCAAATTACTGACCGGTCTCTCCAGGGTGTCTGGAGTTCCCATTGGGTGTTTTTTTTGAGCAAAGCTGTTCTCTCATAGAGGAACTGAGCCATAGTTGAAGGCCATTAGAAACGTCCTCTTTTCTGTATATTAACACACCACGGTAATAGCCATCCATCCATTTACAGCCTCTCTCTGGGTTTATAAAACATATGTCAGAACAATCAGTACAACTGACACCTGTCAATAAAAACTGATACGTGGATTGGAGTGACATATGGTTTTTATAGAGGGCGTTATAAACCCTACATGAATTCACACCTCCTGTTTACAGCTCCAAGCTTTACTTTGAATTTTCACACTGCCACTATTTGCATTCACACACACACATCACTAGAAAAGGTTTGATTTGCAAATCACGAGAACGGTTTTAACTTGAGGGCTATTTACACAATTTTTTCAACCAGAATTTAAAACTTTTAATGCATTTTGTCTGTTCGTTTACAAGACAGCGGCGTGTTGGGGTCCTGAAAATGCAACCTTTAAAAACAGGTTTTAAAGTTTTGAAAACATTGATTTTGTTTCCATGTAAATGACAGAAACATAAATCTGTGAAAGTGATGACGTCATACACATGTGGATTGTGAGTTCAGTTTATCTGGTGACATTCATAATACAGGGTTTTTAGTCGCGGATCCGTGTGAACGTGGATCATTTTGACAATGTTGTCGTGTGTACGTGAGACTTTAAAAATGCAAAGGAGAAACGTTTTCATTTTTCACCACTTTGTTGTTGTGTAAACGGCCCCTAAGTTTTGGGGAATAAATGAAAATGACTAGCCAATGGGGAAAAACAGGCTCAGAATTATGGACCCTTCCAAAAAATGTCAGTTTTTAATGTGTAAAAACGGTTTCATGGCCTCCGTGGGGAGGTCAGCCGAAGACATTTTTGGAAGTCTGTCAGAACTCGTCTGATTGTCATCCCAGTGAAGTGGAAATGGTTTCATCGGCCCTAATGTGTTGTGGCTACTTCATGCATTTCAGAGTGTGTGGAGTGGAGGTTTTGAAGCTGAGAGTATGTGGGTTCTAAGGTCAACGTTCAGGATGAGTTATAAGAGCTGAAGTCGAGACCTCACCCTCGTTAGTGTGATGTGAAGTCAAAATGTCACGATGTGACAGTCTACACCAAACATGGCCCAGAGTTCTGCTGTGTCATAGCCTTGTGGTTATATATACTCATGTTTATCGTCCCAGTTTACTCTTTCTCCTGATTGCTTTCTCTCTTTGGTTTATTTTTATTGTTCAGATGTTGCTCTTTCTCAAAGCTCAGAAGATCTAATACAGTTCTTGGTTGTTTTAGTTTGTTAGCAACTTTATTTAACTAAACACAGTTTGATACCTTGTTGAGATCTCATCTCATTTTCTTTCTTTCTTTCTTTCTTTCGTTCTTTCTTTCTTTTTTCTCTCTTTCATTCTGTCTGTCTGTCTGTCTTTCTCAAAGCCTTTTCTTTTCATAGAATGACCCATAAAAATGGCCTGCAGATCCTCAAATTCTGTTTATGCATCTGTGTTACCCCCTCTCTTTATTCACTTCTTAATTACACTGAACAAACTTGTTTCAGAAACCACATACTCCTTAAAAATCACCATCCAGTTTTTGTCCGGCCAGTTTAACGCTCTTTCTCTCCACACACACATCTGGTTTACATTTGTAAACCTTCTATTATTTTCTACCTTCTCAGCATTTCACGATGTCCCATTATAAAAACGTCAACCCATTCTTCTGAGTTACCATTGATTAAATGTTTGCTTTTATGTAATACACTTCCAAAGGTAACAGCCCGTCTGACCGGACAATAATTCAGGTTGTGTTTGACGTTGGTTTGATTGGTGGTATGTCCTCTCCAGATCTTCGTATCATGGCGAGTTGAACAACCTCAGGTTACAGGCTTTTTATGCATGTAATAATCATCAATTATATTGAATTTTGGTGTTTTAAAGATGGCCCTTTAGCGCACCATATACATCACAGCATCCTGTTGGACCTCGTAGCCAGGAATGTATGTCATTGGTTGACATTTTGTCCTTTTAAAAGCCACAATATTCTCTTCTTTAAGTGTTTTTTAATGACATGCTGTAGGAAAATGCTGCCACTGTTGTTGGATATTTGAATCGGGATGAAAATCCTTCCCATAAGTAGCTTAAAGTGCTAAGCTCAATTCTCTCTCTGTTTACAGTCAACAAACTCCAGGTGCTTTTTCAACCCTTAGGGGCCAAAGAGCTCTGAACCCATTTCTCCGTTTCTCTGAGGTATGGAAAAATAGGTTTCTCTCCGTTTTCTGTCTTTTTTTCCATCATACACTCTTCTTGACACACACACACACTCGCACTCAGAGATCAATTAGAGAATCAAACTGACGACTTACCCTCCAGCTTTCCTGCTGTTGGCTCACAACATTCCAAAATTGCACAAGCATTGAGTAATAAGTCAGCAGGTTCTAAGGTCAGAGGTCATAGGTCACCCAGCCGCAAAGCCCCCCTGGGCTATTTAAAGGGCAATAGCTTTGCCCATTTTAGGGGTCACCTGTACATGCCACCAGTAAGATGTGAAAGAACTTGTGTAGTTAAAAGTTGGTGTGTTTTCTTATCTTAAGAGACTTTCTCTTATCCTTCTTAAAATGTATAGGCAACTGTAGGGAAACCATTTAGTGGCTAATATATAGTGGCTATATAAAAGTGTAAACATTATGGTTCTTTTAAAGCTTTTAAATGTTTGTTTGAGCATCCAGACAAGCCCCACAAAGCAGCAATGAGTTTGGGGCGGGGCTATCTGTTACTCCAACCAATGGAAGACAGGGGAATAATTTTTGCAATTCCGTTGATGCCCGCGGCACAGAAATGACACTTCAGCTTTAAATGAACATGGCCGGCAGTAGATTCATCTCTGTGGGGATCTCAGCTCCTGCTGATATTGTGGTTTATCTGCACAGAAATAGAAGATGGAAAGCGGAGGGGACTGAAAGGGTTTTGAGAAAAACTGTCTGTATAAGCATTTGTTTCTCAGTGTCCCTGCCTGTTCTTGTCTCTGTGCTCCATCTTTCACCCCTCTAATGGAGTAAATGCGAGCGAGGACTAGTGGTTTATTTTAGTAAAGCTCATACATAACTTCACCAGAGCCAAACCCACATCGTTCACCCCCCCCAACACACCAAAACCTCCGTCTCCTCATTTACCACAGCAGTCACTCACAAAAACTGGTGAGCGCTGGACATTTTTGATATGTTACTTCTGCTAAGTTTTTAAAGTGTTTTTATTGCCACCCGGGTAGCACCTAAAGGTGTCACAAGAATTCCTTCTTTTAAAAGCAGAGGGGAAGTTCAGCCGCCAGCGATGAACTCACTGACCCCAATAAGCGTGCTGTCAACCGCCTCTGCATTTGTAACTGCAGCTGTAGCTTTAATTGTTCTGCATGCATTGCTGCAGTCGCATGTTTTCTTGCTGTATTCTTCTATGTTTCGCTGCATTACTGCTGCAGTCTCATATAATCAGCCTCTGCACTGCTGCATCAGCTTATTGCAACAACAGTGTGTGTGTGGTTAATCTTTGATTTAAATGCCCTATATTTGTGCATCTGTATAATTAAATATTCAGCAGTAAATCACCTTAAAGCCTATTGGCTATTTGAAAAAAAGAACGAGGCCCTTTGAGAACACCCGCCCAAATTTCTTGTTCCCCCAGTTGCTTGTCTAGCAACTTTATTAGATCTTTAAATAAAAAGCACACATTTTTTGACACATTATAAAATGGCAGCATATCGCAGTTAGCGATATAAATGCTCCGTTTATGTCACAATCTGCATGCAAAAACAATAAAAAGTATTTTTTTGCCTATTGCTGTATGGTTGTGGAGTAATTATTTTGGAAACGTGTAATACAGATGAATGTGTTAAGTTGTTTTGTTGAGTCTAAGCCCACACATGTAGGCCTGACTTGACTGATGGGTGCAGTTCATTAAGGGAACGGCCAGAAGTGTAGATGGTCCCTCAGGAGACACATACCGAGTGATATGATGGATGGTTGTATCAGTCACAACGGACCACTCACAGTTACTGTCAGACTCTCCTGGTTTAATAGACCTTCTGCAAAATATGATGGGGGGCAGAGAGAGAGAGAGAGAGAGAAAGGTGTGGAGTGAATTATTCATGGAGGTTCTCAAACTGAACAATCTTGTGGAGATATTTTCAAGTCTGAACTGATTGTAACAATCCACGGAAGAAAAGAAACCCGGGAGTTATCGCCATGGTGATAAAGAAAACTTTATTAGTTGTTATTTTCGGAAAATACAATGCTTACCTGTGCAAAACTGGACATAATGATTTAAGGGTAGTGTTGGTGGTTGCCAAGGTGTGGGTTGCCATGGTGTTCTTAATGTTGTTGTTTTTTTTGGTTGCTAGGGAGATGCTTACAGGCCCAAGTCAAAAGAGCTCCGCCCCATATAACCCTGGCCCCTCCTTCAATGTAAGGTTAGTGGATTGTCAACGTCATGTTGTCCAGCAGATCTAGTCCAGTTACTTACAGTAGAAAACAACAGACTATACGACCCTCATGATTTAAACTATCATCCATGTTTGGAGTACATTTACATTTATTCATTTGGCTTTTATCCAAAGCGACTTGACAGTGAATTCAATGTATACATTTTTTTTTATCAGTACTTGCATTTCCTGGGATCGAACCCACAACCTTTTCGATGCTAATGCAATGCTCTACCAGTTGAGCTACAGGAAGGCTGTACAGATGGTATGAAATGAATTACACTCCCTGTGGTTGTTCTATTAGTGTGTGTGTGTGTATGTGTGTGTATGTGTGTGTCACAGATTAATTGATTGAAACAGCTCAATCATAACCAGGAGCTGGAACTGGAGAACAGGATTTATTCATGTTAAGAGAACACAGGTCCACAGCTCCACAAAGAAAAGGTCACACTCTCATTAAAAATGCCTACATGTGCAACACGATGGCCAATCTCAGCAGCACGTGTCCATGCACAGATAAATGACAGCGTCAGATGTTGGAAAACATGTCGGCACGGGATGGATGAGCTTTTTGGAACGTGCAGCGTGCATCGATTGCGCCGGGTTCGAACCCGTCTTATTGAGTGATGCTCATCTGATGGACGTCTCTGTTTGGCAATGTCGTACTATTGATTCGTTAGCGATTCTGTGTTAAAACATCTTCATCGATCGGTGTGGGGCGAGGTCATGGCAAGCCTCTTGGATACAAATGACCACCGGCAAACGTGAGGCAAGGTCAGATGTGGCTTTTGCTTGCATTCACACTGTGAACCTGTGAACTCACAGGCCGTATTTTGTACTTTTTTAAGTATTGGCCAATAGCGGGGCATGTTGTCACACTTACAGCCTGCTGGTAAATTTTGCATTCGAAGAAAAGTAAATGGTAAAGTATGAAACTATCACGTAGTTCATCTTTTAAATGGTTAAAATCGATGGTAAATGGTACAATTGGCCGTTGCCCTCAATGTCTGCTAGTGTGGTTTCATTGTGTTTGCTTGCCTACCAAACCACAAAATTACAAAAATATATGAAATTATAGCTCGCAGGATAGAATTCGCAAAATTGTAAAATGATTTGAAATGATTGTAATTTAAAACAGGTCTGAATTAAGAGTTTTAAACCAACATACAAAACCACTGCTAGTGAAAACAAGCATTTTTGTAATTAAACTTCTGACTCACAATCTCATGGAAGCCATTGTGATGTGTGACAACAAGCCCCGGTTTCGCTTGTAACGTATGTTTCAAAGCAAATAACTGCGGTATGTTTGTGTGTATGTGGAAGTGTAGAATTTTTCTGAAGCAGAAATTTTGCAGCCTCAGAGTTATTTCCCTCTCATTAAGAGCAGTGGTCGAGTTTTTACTCAGTAAATAAACTCTGTATGCTGGATTCTTGTCATCCAAGGCTTGGATCGAGTCCAGAGAGAAAACACTCGCGCTCATTCAAAAGTTCCATTCGGTGTCATTAAAACGGAACCGTACGGAACCTCTGTATCCCTCAAAAAACGATGTTATTGTCTCCATAAGCATATAAACTGTCAAAGATGTGGCGAGCCTCATATATCCCAAATAAACATTCCTGACATGTCTGCAGCAAGATCTCACCCTGCTGCTCTGGATCAACAAACAAAAGCGAACAGAGAAACGACTAGAGAGACGAGAGCGGCCTCATATAGAGACAGAGAGACAGCAGACGAGAGCGGCTCATATAGAGATAGAGAGACAGCAGACGAGAGCGGCCTCATATAGAGACAGAGAGACAGCAGACGCGAGCGGCCTCATATAGAGACAGAGAGACAGCAGACGCGAGCGGCCTCATATAGAGACAGAGAGACAGCAGACGAGAGCGGCTCATATAGAGACAGAGAGACAGCAGACGAGAGCGGCTCATATAGAGACAGAGAGACAGCAGACGAG